>JANKYE010000005.1:5684047-5697625 GCA_032467995.1 Erythroxylum dillonii | reverse complement strand
AAAAAGATTATTTAATTATCATACAAATATACAATTAATGACAATGCAAAGTACTTAAAATGTTAAAATTTTATTATATAACAAATAATAATTACATCAAAACATCAAATAAAAAGAATAGTAAATATTTATGGCTCTTTAACTATATACAATTTACAATAATAGTTTTGTCAAAGAACCAATTAAAAGTAAAATCTGAAACAAAAATATTTACAATTATGATGCATATATAGAATTTAAAGATAAAAGCTCAGATTGGGACTTAACCTTTTTTAGTTTGATCAGTTTGAGACTTAAACTTGTAACCTGCTCAATAAAGGGCTAATATTTCACAAGTCTGCTCAATGAAAGACTTTTTTGGACGAAAATTAAGACGTGCGTCATTACGTGTAGGTCAATTAGCGTTTAGATGCCACATTAATAGACCTAATTTATTGTCCAGGCCAGGTGAAATTTAAGAAAAAATTTATTAATTTCATTTAAATTTTGAATTAAATGAAATACTCTTAAACCCTAAATCAACGATTTTTTTAAATGTGTGCTTTTACCTTCTTTTTCTTCTCTCAGTTGTGCCTTCACTCCAATCCCTAGATGCATCATCACCTAATGCATATGCCTTCACTCCAATCTCGCTTGTGCCTTTTTGGTAGTATGAACTCTCTCTTTTGGCGTTGGAGGTGAATGGGCGGTAAGGTTTTTAGAGATTTGAAACATATATGTGCTCTGATTGAAGACTGAAGTAGGTAATAAGTCATGCTCCCTTATTATTTTTGTATATAAATTTATGACGTGTGAATGTTCACTTTATTCGTTTACCCTAATAATGTTACATTTACGTCAATTATTTTATCTTCTTTAAATGGGTTTGATTATTTAGTTGAATAATGTGTAGATGATAATTGTTTTTCATGTGCAATTCTATTATACATTTGTATATAAGATATAATCAAGTTTTCTCTTCTCCACGTACTTGACATTGTACGTAGGATATGATTTGTGTCACTTGGTTTAGCTTTGTTGGTGGTTATCTATGTTTTGTTTATCTCTATCTACTGGGTTGAAGATAAAGTATGATATTCATAGAAGAGATGCAGGATATTAGGAGTAAACAAATTTAGTTCTGTAGACATCATTTAGCTGTTAGTGGGTGCACAATCAACATTACAACATTGTGCTATAATACTTGAGAATGAGCTCAAGTAGTAGTTCTTCAAGGTAATGAGGTTGATTAGAGGATTCATTTTGTTGTTTTCTTAGTTGTGATTTTGTATTAGGTTGAAATTTTTGAATTTTCAACTTTGGAAGTAGAGGGACACGATCTAAGCTTGATTTGAGGTAATACAAGTTGATTTCTTCAACTTACCCAGTTGAGTGGGACTATGATGGAGAGGTTAAATATAGTTATTGTAACTTGAAAGCACCTAGATGGACTTCATGAACTAATGAAAATCCAAGAAGAAGGTTTTATGGACGTCGACTCTTTCCGGTAATTTTGGTACATTTTTATGTTGTTTTAGCTAAATATGTTCATATATTTCATTAACGAATTGATGATTTTTCTTTGATGTTAGAGTGAAAATGATTGTGGATTTCATGAATGACATGATCCAATTTTTTATCTAAGGGAAGACAAATTATTTTAGAGCTGGAAAATAGAGAGAAAATGTTATATCGTCAAAATAATCTATTGAATGTTGAAGTGACGGATTTAAGAGAGAATACAATAGATGTTTTGTAAGCTGAAAGGATTGTAGAAAATTTGAAGTTGAAGAATGAGATAGTTGCCACGAGGACTAGTAATGAAACACGTTAAGCAAAGTGTTAGAAATGGTTTGTTTGTTTAAACTTGTGTTTAGTAGTTTTGCTTATGTTTGTTAGTCTAAATAATGAAGGCAAAAAAGGTACTAGTTGCACCTTTAAAGCCTTAATTGGAAATGGTTTGATGCACTAGAACAATGTGTAAATTTAATTCACCTAACCTGATGTTGGAAAGTGTTAGATGTTTCAACATCTGTTGTATTACTAATTTGATGTTCTAGCCTAAACAAGTTTGATGTTTTATGTACTAGCCTAAACATGCTTGATGTACTAGCCTAAAGATGTTTGACGTTCAACATTTGGTAAGAAATATTAGTGACAAAATAGGGTATTTAATCAATGGAGATGGAGTATTGGTTAGTAGTCAAAAGGAGTTAAAAGAGACAGCAATTGACTACTTTAAAAAATGTCATCCGTACTTTACCTCCAATGATTAACATAACTGTTAAGTTGTTTTACAAGTTATCAAATTATTAATGAGGAGACAAAGATGTTTAATAGATCTATAATTCCAATTCTTTTTATTAACAATGTACATATTCCACTATTTATGAACTTCAACGAAAATGAAAAAACCTAAAAGAAACGCAATTCACACTGATTGGAAATTAAAGGAAACCAACACTTTACTACAAAAAGCTGATCATCTCTTTCCATCCACATACTTTAAGCTTTCCCTGAAAAATACAAAACATTGCAGAGAATGTGTTAATTCCAACCAAGCTTCCATCACCCTCGGTAACCCATTCATGAACTTTAACAAAAAGGAAAAAAATGTAAAAGAAATGCAATTCAAAATGAAATTAGTAGTCATTGCATTCATTGCTTAATAACATTAATCCCAAAAAGATTCTTACACTCTATTGTTGTTTAGTACACAAATATCACAAAATTGTTCAGTTCACTAACCATTAAATGTTAAGTTTACATTTTTTTTCTTTCTCTTTGAAGATGCAGCTTGACTTTGTTGGCTTGGATTCACATGTGCAGTAACAGCTTCCTTCCTCTTTATTGATTTCTGCCCAAGGTTTAGTAGTCTCTAACTTCTCTTTCCAGGCTGTAGATAAAATGCAAACATTGTTAAGTTGTATTAATTAATGTTTAGTAAGAATGCAAATATTTAACGCTTACATTTAGCATCTGCAACCCTGTGGTTTCATTTGTGTATACCCCTATCCCTTCCATTCGTTTCTTGAACTTTTTATTTGCTTCTTATTGAAGAGAAGAGTACGTGACATTCCTTTTTCCTATAATGTTTGCTTGAGAATTTGGACTACATTTGCCTGCACCAAACATCCTCAATTTGCTTCCATCATCTGCAACACCATAACTAGGCCCTCTTCTCCCTTTGGATTGGTTCTTAGTGGTGGCCTTTGAAGATGTACAGATATTTGTTATTTCTGAAGCACATGCAATTGTTGGGAGAACAATTGAGGCTATTGTATTTGCACTTCCACATACATGAGCAGTACTTGAGGTGTTGGCAGTACCTGAAGTAGTTATGGCACCAGTAGATATAAACACAGTAGTAGAGGCAGAGGCAGAAGTAGAGGCTTTTGCTCTTCTTTTATCTTTTTTTTCCCCTTTCAGCATTGATAGATGCAGAATTAGAGGCACTTACTAGGTTGTCAGTGTTGGTTTCAACTGTAGATATGTTTTCGAGGGTTGATTGTGAGTTCATTGTGTTTTGCTCCATATGTAAATTAGTTGACTAGTCTGGGTTCAGATTTTGAAACTGGGCTAGAACTTGCTATTGATAACAGTGATAACAAAAAAAACCTTAAAGATTACCACTACTATGGAAAATAATCTTAACTGTACCATAAAAGACAAAAAAGCTAAGAAATTACCTCTCGACCCTTCCAAGGACAACCTCTTTTATTGTGTCCTTCTGTATGGTAGTGGTTACATGTAATGATCATGTCCCTCCTAGACACGTGGTCAACATTTCGCTTTTTGTTTACTTTTGTATTCTTTTGAGGCTCATCAATGCCCTTTTTTCCTAGCTTTCTTAGGCCTACCAGGCCTTCGTTTGAATTCTGGTGGCTTAATAGTTTCTTCATTGCTAATTGGTCAGTCTTTCATACCAAGCATCAGTTGAATTACCTTCCTATATGCTTTGACATATTTAGTCTTCTATAACCAACTAGACGTGTACTCTTCAATATTAACCCTAATGTCTCTAATAGCACATATGGCGTGAGCACAAGGAATACCAGAGAGGGTATATCTCTTACAAGAATATATTTTGTTCTGAAGCCACACCACATATCTGTTTTGTCCATGATCAATCTCATACCCTCTTTCTCCATTATGATGCATTGAACAATGGTGAGCAATTATGACACTCTTCTCAATTGCTTCCCATATTCTTGGCTCTAAATTACCCTTCCACTTGACAACCTCTTTCCTTTTCTCACAATTCTTTTCAACAATTCTCTTCTAATATGCTCAAACAACCCTAAAATTGACATTTTCTTTGCATTAACTAGAGTCTTATTGAAGGCCTCATAAGTTATTGTTAACCAACTCAATCATAGAATCTTCCCTCTGGAAAGCCCGACACCATTGCTGAACTGGTGCATAACTCTCAATAACTTTTGCTGGCCTTTACTTCTTAGCTCTGAGCTTATCCAAATTTTCTTCATATTCCCTTACTGTGAAGTATTTCGCAATTTTCCAAAAATGCTCCTTCATCTCTTCCCCTTTATGTCCTCTTCCATGCCAATTCACATAAACATGTCTAGCAGAAAACCTGTGCTCAACATTTGGACACAAATCACAAATGGCTCTATCAAGTCCCTGTAAAGGAAAACATAACCATTTGAATAGGTATATGGATGCAAATCTACATATTTCATAACATTTACACTCTCAATGAAAGTAAAAACAAGATTCATGTGATACTTTTACCTTTTTTTGATCGGTCATTATAGTCCAACCAATTCCGGAGGCCAAGTGAGGTAAATCTTCTTTCAGCCTTTCAATGAACCACTTCTATGTGACTGTTGACTCAACTTCATCCATAGCCCAAGCAACAGGAAACATTTAATTGTTTCCATCTCTTTCCACAGCACATAAAAGTTCACCTTTAGTTTTGGTTTTTAACCAACATCCATCTAGCCAAGAAAATGCTTGCATCCATGCCTAAACCCATATTTAATAACTTCTAAGCATATGTACATTCTTTCAAATACAGGTGGAGATATAGGAATTGGCCGAGATATTGTCAATGTAATAGTGCTTCTTGGGTTGGTTTGCCTAATCACTTCAGCATAAGACCAAAGCTTCCTAAACTCCTCTTTAATGTTGATCACAATATTGCCTACTATTTTTTCTTTGCTCTTTTCACCATACTCATGGACACTTCAACACCTAAACAATATTTAACGTAAAATTTGATATCATCATTCTTCAAAAATGACTCCCCTTTAAGCTTATCCTTCAACAAGTCAGATAAGATGCTGATGTTCATCCTAGGATTTGTATATACCCTATTATAGTCATGATTGTTCATGAATTTCCTAACTTAAAATGACTACAGCTTCCTATCAAATGCTCCATATATATACCAAGGGCAATTCTCTGTCCTACATTTACCTTAGACAAACTTGTGACTTATTTTTGGTAAACATGACAACCCTCTTTGTTTTAATGGATAACAAACTCACAGTAGCTTAAATTGCAAATAATTAAGAAAAATATCCCCACTTCAATGTAATGCTTAGCTGCATTTTCATCATAAACAGGGTATTTCATTTTCCTTTAGTAGCATTATCTACATCACTAACAAGTTCTCCATATTCATCACTGTCATAATATTCAGACAAAACTGTCTCATCTTCATCATCTACATCACCTGCATCAGCTTTATGTGGTCCATTATCTTCATCATCTTCATCAGGACTATTACCTTCATCTCCTTGCTCTAAATCCTCTTCAACATCTTCATCCGAACCATTACCTTCATCTCCTTGCTCTAAATCTCCTTCAATGTTGTCATTCGGGCCATAACCTTCATCTCCTTGCTCTAAATCCTCTTCATCATCCTCTTTAACCTTCATATTTTTATCATCTTCATTCTCCATATCTGTATCATTTTCAAACTCCACATTTGACACATTGTCTAAATTACCTACATTATCTCAAAACCCTTCATTATTAACATCCTCACCATTATCTTTAACTACATTACCCTGATTAACCTAATTACATTCATCCTCAATCACTTCAACAGGGGTATCCACACCATGTTCAATATGAGTATCAATACCACATGTACCCATCATCTGACTAACCATATCTAACACATTAGCATCATCTTGTACAACCCTCAAACCATTACATATTTCAAAACTAAGCATAAGATAAAAAATATTTTTTTTCACATTATTATACTCACTTCTCTTACATACATCAACCAGTTCAAAATAACTCAGTAAGTCAGGATCAAATTCAATTTCATCCACAAAACTACCCTCATACATAACATTATCACCACATTAACAAAACATCTCGCATGGTGAAACCTCAGAGTTACTCATCAAATGTCATTATACCAAACCGAAATGACCAACTCCAGGAAAACGAAGAGACTCATTCATAATGTTGAAAGGAAACATTGAAGTGAAAGTGAGAAATTAAAGCCTAGCATAACATATGATGCTTAACATATTCATAACAATTCCATCAATCAACTAATTCAAAATGGCGAAAGGTGACAAGAAACACGAGAAAGTTAGTGGCATTTCCTACTAACATCATATATATATATGTATAACTCTTCTAAGAACTTACTAAGATCTATTAATTAAGCTACATGACGTTGTTTACACCTATGAATCAAGAAACATGTTCTCGCTGTGGAATTTTTTACTTATAAGCCTTATGAGAACTGTATCACTGGTTTCCAGCCTATATACCTATCTAATGGTTTATTATGTCTCAATGTTTCAAAAATACCCATATTAAATGCAATCCTTATTCCATTCAATTGTTACATCAACTTTAAGTTACTAGTAATTAAAGTCTTTTAGATTTAAGTTACTACTAGAATGTTAAATCATAACTTTATGTTATCATCAATGATTGTTAGAGTATTGCAAACAACAATATAAAATAATACATCATTTGCAATTAAAAGAAAACACCCACATACCACAAATACTCCCACTAGTAAAGCAAAACATGTTGGAGACATTAGTTAGATGACTTACCTGAATGGACAAACAACCACAATCTACAAAGAAGAAGGACATCAGACTATTATGGACACTCTTTAACACCAAACATAACCTACAAACAATAGAAACAAACAAATGATCTAAGATATTAAATTAAATGAAGGGGAGCTTTCTTATACTAATTTGTGGTTAAGTTCTGAATGATACTTGGAGAATGATCTAAAAAGAGAGGGCTAATAAGGATTGTTTTGCTTTGTAGAAATTTATCCGACCAATCATCAGTAGCCAAAACCCATCTACATTTTTTCTTATGTGCCAATTTCTATTTTTTTAATTCATCTAATTTTATTTTTAATTGGACTTATAAAAGAAGTAGAAAAAACTTAGTCCTCTCTTGAAGCAAGTTTATTTAGAGAAGAATAATTTAATCTATAGACAAAATGTTTGAGACCTTTATTCTATTTGGATCATAGGCAATGACTATACATCTTTATGGTTTGTATATATACACAAGAATGTAAGAGTAACTATAAAAAAGAATTATTTCTTTATATGATCACATTTCATTACCTTATTATTTGATGTTTTCTTTTCTCTTTTTCCTTAATAATGTTTCTTCCCTTAATAAAACCCTCAATTGAAATAATGGACTATATGTTAGACTTATGCACCAATAATGTTGGAAATTAATCAATAAGTCAACCCTAGAAAGTTAACATTTTGTTTCTTTAAAATGAATATTTTATTTCTAATTTTTAGTAATCAAACTACAGTTGCAAGTTTCACATGTTAATTTTCCTTTAATAGAGCAACCACTTAACATTTAAAGAAAAAAGGATGTAGGAGGGCAATGGAATTAAAAGCATCAAATTGAGATTTTGTGGGAGCAACTGCTTTTCTATTGTGCTCTGATTGGTAGAAAAGATGAAATTTTCTACTTTAGCAAGTACATCTTTCATTACCCTAGTTAGATACTTTATAAACTAATATAAGTTAGAGTGACACTATAATAGGCTTCAATTTACCCATTTTAAGCTACTTAAAAGGAGATAAAGTCATTAGATTAACACTAGAAAATATAAACAATTAATAATATTAGAAGCACTCAAATGACATGGAATCATAAAACTCCCAAGATCCTTTATCTTTACATGTAATTGGTCATGCAAGTTACTTAAAGGAACCATAGTATAATCCTTAAGTTTGTTTTTTTAGAGATAATCTTCTTCAAACTTACTCAATATATATGAAAGGTATATTAATATGCAACTTCTTTAAAATATTTCGTACTTGAAGTTTCCTATTATTTTCTTTAGCATCTGAGGTTCTTTAGCTGCTAGGATTTGATAGTGGTTCAAGATGAATGCTCCTGACCATTTTCGGTCGAAGATGAAACTAATACCAGTTTGCTTCTCCCATCTTAATCATACTATCTTCCCCAGACTACTCTAACCTTCTCACTTTCTTCATTTTACCGCTCTAACCTCAGACTTCTCAAATCAAATGTTTTACCGCTCTTAAGTCTAATGACTAATACTTAATTCTAGGACTTACCTTAGTTTCAAGAGATGATGTGTGAACCAGGAAAGCCAACTCCTTTAATGAAGACCGGATCGTAGATCGGGCGACGGTGAAGATACGTCAACTAGGCAAGACATTAGTTCAACGAAGGAAGAAGCGCGAACCAGGTGATGATTTTGATGCGTGAACCAGGCAACACAACCCTTTCACAAAGACTGGAGCGCGGATTGGCTGATAGTGAAGATGAGTCCAAGAGGGAAGATGGTGGAAAATTTAGGGTTTTCTGTAACTTTTACTTCTAGAGTTTCTCTTTTTACTTTACCACATTTACTAACATCTAAGGTTAAAACTTAAAACACCACACAATCTTTTACCCTTTTAAATGTGGCATTTAAAACAATAGTAACAGTGCCATATTGTACATTATAACGGCGTGTGTAAAACACGTCCTAATTTTCATCCAAAAAAGTCTTTAATTGAGCAGACTCATGAAATTTTAGCTCTTCATTGAGCAGGTTACAAGTTTAAGTCCCAAACTAATCAAACTCAAAAAGGTTAAGCCCCAATTTGGGCATTTAGCCTAGAATTTAACATATACATTAGATATAAGTGAAATTAAAAGAATAAATGAAACAAAAATATAGAACTTCATTCAATCAAATATTCGCTCAAATCGTATTGACCCCAATTTTTGTTTGGTACAAAATTCTTATTATTGAGAGAAACCTCATCATCACCATCATTCAAAGTCATTGTACCAAATGACATGTTAATACTTTCTTATTCGAGATTATCTTCCAAGTCACTCTCATCTATCAAACTCGGTTCCTTAGAGACCCAATATGCTAAAAGATTGATATGAGCAAGGCAAATTGGATCTGCATGACTACTTGTAATATTAATAGTCTTAGTAAATAATAAAATTAATTTATTAAGAAATTATGTCCAACTTAATAATTATAATAATATATCTTTCTTAAAGCTTTAAATTGTATTGAACAAAGACTAAGCCGCTCATTCTTTTATGCTTCAATCTATTCCTTATCTTGGAATAGATGAATTCAAACATGCTCTAATTCCTTTCACACCTTGTTGTACTCACATATTAACTTAGAATTCGAATTGCAAACTTTTGCAATTTTGGAACACCACTTTCAAATTGATCATACCAAGCAATTACAAGACAACAAAAGTAGCATTATAAGCAAAATAAAGTGATGATTAATTTTCAACAAACAACAAAAGTAAAAAAAACATAAACCTAGATTAAGTTTGTCTATTTGATGAATAACAATTGGCATCTTAAAATTCCTAGAAGTATCCTTATAAATCTACATTTGTGAACTTATAATCTTGCATCATCTCATAGGCAACAACTGTTGCAATAATTAATAACATTCTCATATTATCTTTAGCTTTCTTTATAAAACTTAGTTTGAAATAGACATTAGGATTAAAAAATACCCCAGCTTCAAACAATAGAGAGTAAAGTTACCTTTCACATCTCTCATTGATGATTGCAAGATAAGATATGTAAAAAAATGCAAAATTTTCAAATTAGCTATAATTGCTTTGTTGGCCCTCTCCATAACATCATATAAAAAATTCATTATTGCCTTCTTATCACTATCAACCAGACGAAGTATCCTCACCAAAGGATCATAAAATCAAATGAAAAATTGACATTGGGGACCAAAATTTATTATCTTCAAGTATAATTCTAGAAACCTCCAATCCAACATTAGACTTAGCTTACTGAGATACAACTCACTTATCACTTGTAAACATTTGTCTCAACTATTTCTTCATTATAATAAAATACTTAAATGATAAGAAATTTGTTACAAATCTTATAATAGTAGGACTACACAAATTCCTACCATTGTTCCAATCAGTTTTCATTAAATTTAAGACCCACGCACGATTTTAGTTGAACTTGGTCACCTTTTTTGCTTTCTGTATAGTTTCATCAATAATAAAAAAATATCTAGCATCCCCTATATTTTTCAACATCAAGTCAATGCACAAGAAGTCCAATAAAAAAATATACTTGCTTTTGAATCTTCTTCCACCTGCTTTATAAGCGAAATCTTTGTTAATAATGAACTGAACAGTTTTTTTCTAACTCAACTTGATTCATAACTTCATCAAATATTTCAAATAGAGTATCAACATTTCTAACAAGGTTAGATGCATTAATAGGCTTAAAAAACATTATCTCCTTTGCATAATAAACCAAAAAATTAATAATAGGCTCATGTCTTCTATTTTTTCAACCATCACATATAATTGAATACATAAAAGTAGCCCAACCCATTCTTCTTTCATCCAAATAACTTTTTAGTTCATAAATAGAGATAATAAGAAGTTTACCTTTGTAGTCATCAATTGAAGTAGTTTTATATCCTAGATCTTAAAAGGCAATATCATCTACCATAAGCTGATAATAATAAGACTGAGAAGCATTGAATGTTATACCTAAGTCATAACACCATCTAGCCATTGTCATATTCATATTATGAGCCTCTTCTCTAGATTGTAAAGCACTATAGATTAAAGGTTGAGCTCTAAGAGTTGCTTGTGATGCAAAAAAATTAGACACTTGCCTTCTTCTTTTCCTAACATAGGTGCAACATTTTCTTCTTGTTGAGTAGGAATTTTACCACTTTCAACATTCCTAGTATCATCCAGAACATCAACAAAAGAACGTCCACTACCAATTTCGTAATTAAATCTTTTCCTTCTATCTTTCTCATACTAATAGTCTACAAGCAAATTCTTCATTTACCATATCACATCATGACTCACTTTTTTACATGGCTCCACATCACCTTTGACCACAACTAAATGCTTCTTTAATCTGGTGATTCTTACACCTTTCAAATGTTTGTTTTAAAACAAACAAATAGTATAATTATTCATCCCGGGAACCAATCCAGCATAAGCCCAATCTGGATCATTGAATCATCCTGAAGTGGTTGAATTATCAGGAATACTGAAATTTTCTTCCATTTATCTGTAAAATAAATGGCGACACGTGTCAAAATTAAATTAATAAATTCACATATTATTTTCTACTATGTATTTAACTACCCATAAGATAAAATGATAAATGTGTCTTTGCTTCTCATAAAATAAGATTAATATTTGTAATTTTATTCCTCATGACAACAATAAACAATATGAAAATGCAATCATTTAATTTTCTTAACTTAATTACATATATTAATTGACAATTATATATTAAATCTTATATTTAAATGATTAATGATATGTTAAATACTTTATATATGCAAGAAATAATTAGTAAATTTTATGTTTCATATAAATTAATTAAAAAATTAACAACTTAATGAATTAATTTTGATCTCATTTTTATAATTATTAAAATAACAAATAATATGACATAGTCTTGAATTATACACAATTTAAAAATCACAATACTTAAATATTCTTCCATAATTGATACACTATATTATTTTGATCTCATTTCTTCATAAATTCATAATGCCTAAATGTTATTGAAATTGAACCAACTTATACAAACTATTCCAACTTTTAAACCTAAATAATCCATTGCATATTTTATAAACCACTCATAAACACACATGATACAACCAAAACACAATGCAATTGTAATTTAGAGCATAAAACACAACAACAAAAATTATAAATTGTAATCAAGTTAGGGTTAGGTTGGGTCAGGTCAACTTTAGATCTAGATCTGGAAAATGGAAATCTTAATTTCTGATTTGTAATTTGTCCAGGTGAGCAGCGATGAATGATGATGGTGGATTGGAGAAGACAACTGGTGGACAGGGCAGTGGGTAGCTTGCGATACCTATTTGTGTGGAGGGAGAGAGAATGAATAATGAAGCTCAGAAGCTAGGTAGAGAAGAGAGAGAAAATAGAAACGAAAGTGGTCTGCGTGGGTAGGGTTTATTTTATTAGTTTTATTTTATTTGAAAATAAGCCCCTAATGTTTTCTAACTTTACGGGTTAGTACCAGATGAAAATGTTAGTATTGGCTGGTATCGACAGCTAGTATAAAACACCTAAATTTTGTACCCTTTTTTTTGTCGACATCAGCTGGTATGGTACAAAATTCACTTTTTGATATGGTGAGATTAGTTTGTGATAAATAAGCGTAGAAATGATGAAAGACCTATTAGGTCATCAAAAGAGATAAAGGTAGATGTGTATAAGAGGTTCATAGTTAGCCATTATTTTGTGTAAAAATTTGTAAGGACTGACTCAAGCTTTTACAAGCATAGAGGATTACTATAAAGAGATGAAGATAACCATAATTAGAAATAATGCAAAGAATGACCGTAAGAAGACTATGGCTAGATCCATTCGAGATTTGAAAAAAAAGACAGTTGATATGGTATAATTATAATATTATGTGGACATAGAGGATTTTCTATATAAAGTCATCAAGGCAAAAAGACACTTGAACTCTAAGAGTGCTTCCAGATATGGTTCAACTTCTAACTCTTTATATAGTCAAATTGGAAGGACAATAAAATTGCATAAAAACCTAAAGAAGACCTAAAAGTAAATGATTTAATTGTTGTTTTCAAAGGTTAAACCAAAACCAAATCATCTTTTAAGTCACATTGTGTTAAGTGTTTCATACGCCAACAGAGTGGGTATATTGCTCGTTAATATCTAAATAGAAGAGCTATGATTATTATGGATAACAGAGATATATGGAGTGTTAATTTAAGGGATGAAGAGATTCCACTATTGAAGGATGGCAGTGATGTCAACATTAAGGGACCTGTGCATAGAGATATATTGATTCCTAGGCATACTATTAAAATACAAACTAAGACAATTGATAATAAGGTCTACCATGAGCACATATTTCATATTAGGTGTTATGTAATTGTACTAATTGTAGGAAAATCCCGGTGGGCACATCACATGTACCTGGGGCGGAAAACAAAAATTTTTGTCCCGGGACCTTCCCGAAGCCCAGGATCGATGTGTCTATATAACTAGGTCAAACCATAACGACCAAAGGAGCCCGTCTCTAACGGTATCCACGCAG
>JANKYE010000005.1:5656388-5666841 GCA_032467995.1 Erythroxylum dillonii | reverse complement strand
AACCAATACCTAAAAATATCTTAGCTAAATTCCAAAACAGCTAGGGCAACTTTTAGCTATAAATAGGCACATGTTGTGTTGGCTAAAAGAAGCCGCCTCTCATCATTTTGTCACCAATGTAACAGCAAACATTCTTCTCGTTTCAGTGTTATAATGAAAAGCTTTTATCTTTCTTGATTCTATTAAATGAAAAGTCCCGACCTTTACACTTTTATCAGCTGTTATTAAGTTTCTAACTTGAATTATTTCATAAACAGTATCAAAACTTCCTCCGATTCTAATCCTTTGGCTTATTCTAAGTAATCCCAATGTAAGTAAAATTTCTTCAAGGGTTGGGCCTGCCTGTCCTTTTCGCCTGAAAGTTAACACCGTCCTCCCACCTAGAACTACCACTTCTGATCCTGCCTTGATAAATGAAGAGAAATCTTCATGAAATTACGCTTTTCAAGCATCAATCACAGCAACTAAACTTATCTTTGGGACATATATTTCTTCAGTTGATTAACGAATTGGATTTGTCACCAACTTTGGAGGTACCAATAAAAATGTTTAGGAATGATCAACTAAAAGACTAGGAAATAGTAACAGTTCTTCAAATTTTAGAGCTCATTTTGTATCCAAAACTATGAAACATAAGAAAGTAAAACATTTCACTATTGTTAGTCACTATTTTGATTCTTTGTTAATTTTAATTCATTAGTTAATTAATCATAAATCCTCCTTTTGTTTTATTAATTGAAATTAAGAAAATAATTTTCAATTTTATTAGGGTTTGACCTGGTTTTAGGACTATTACAAAAGCTTAATTAAAGAATTAGAATTAATTTTGAGGGTTCCGATTTTATATGTTATTTGGGGTTGAATTAATTGATATTTGACACTTTTATAGCATGTTTTATATAGATTATGTGATGTTTTCTTATGTTTGGTTCATTATGTTATTGGTGATGATCTTGAAGAGAAAACACAAAATTTAGTGCAACTTTCTCCATATTGGTCCAATTGAAGAGATTTTAGAGACGTTTGGAAGAGAATAGGAAGGGTAACAACTTTGTAGAAGTTCAAAAATATGATAAAGTAAAGAAATTAGTGAAAAGAGCACAATAGGAGTTGGAATTTGCCAAAGAGATAGGTGCCTATCTTTCGTGATGTTTAGAGAGATTAAGGACTAGATCGATGTCAAAGTGTCCATATGATAAACGCCAGACTTATCATGCTTTTACTGTCGTATCCCCTCGTCGCTTTATACGGCATAACATAAAAAATATATATATATATAATGTTGAACCTGAATAACATTGTCAGAAACGTGCAACAACGGTGCTTAGACTGCAAATTAGAGGAGGTCAGCATACTGGTTAAGGATTACAATGGCGTAAAATAGAACCTTTCTTTATCTGCTCTCTACAAAGAGGTTCAAGATCAGCACAAACTCATAAATAATAACAATTAATAATGAAATAGAATACATAACAAAACCGACACGCCTAAATTGCATGGATTTCTAGCTACTTAGATCAACAGAACATCACGGATCTCTGCAAGAAGCAGTTGCTAACTACAATAAACTGCGTCACGATGCAAGACAGGAGCACTGCTTTCTGGCGTGTTCTGGGATTAGCTTAACCAACATCTCTTCAGGTACTCCTTTCAGCTCTGTCAAAAGAAACACACAGTGATTTACATGCATTTAAATAAGCACATACATAAAGACATTACAAATTGCGTCAAGTCATTGATCTAGTACCGTGAGCCTTAAAATTGAAAAGAGGTGGAAGCACACGTCCATTTGGTAAACGTTTATTGGGATCACGAAGCTCATCAAAGAATGGATGGGACAGAGCTTCCAACTGCATTTAGGAATAAATAGACATGTAAATCTTCAAAAAGTTAACTACTTGCTCAAAATATCCAGCTTGACATGGTACATCACTTACAGCTGTACAACGAAGGTTAGGAGAGTATTGCAATAATCTTGAAACAAGATCCACAGCTTCAGGGGGCATGTGTTTGTGGAATATCTGCACATTAATAACAAGGTATATAAGCAAATCCTACTGTTGGTACGTATCGAGAATATGAGATCACAAATGGACCAATAAAATAAAATGATTATGTACCTTATGCCATGGGTGAGCTTTAATCTGTGGAAATTTAAACTCTGTGTAGTTAGGATTCATACACTTAATTTCCTCCCTTGTTGGAGTGCCCAAAACCTGTACAATTCACATAAATTGGTCAAAGGAATGAAACAGAACTGGCACAAAAAAAATGTCCAAAACTCTTATCTAGGTGACAATGAAAGCTCCACTTTAAGCTCAATCAAGCACACAACTCAACACATGCAAAACTTAACCAACAATTCTCAAATATATATATATATATATATCCACTGGAAACTGATACAAGAAGTTCGTCCTCCACAGTATTTTTTTGCAGTAAAGAAACAAATAATACCTTTATAATTTCAACAAGCTGATCCACTCCACTCTCACCGGGAAATAGAGGCTGGATGAATGAAAATAATGCATCAGCTATTGCACAAAGAAAAAGAAAACCATTTAACCAAGAAAATCAAACACAGAAGAAGCACCTCACCTGTCCAAGTAGTAATTCGGCCAGAACACATCCAGCTGACCAGATATCAATTGCAGTGGTATACTGAGTGGCACCAAATATAAGTTCAGGTGCGCGATAATACCTGGAACATATATAAGATATGTTTGGTTCTCCCTTCACCTGTCAAAATGTTTAGCACAATCAGCATAATATACGAGTAGAAGTGATAAGTTAAACATGGAAGTACATCTAGAATGCAGATATACAAACCAGAACTTTTGCACTTCCAAAGTCACATAGTTTCACCTGGTGAGTATGTGGATTGACCTATTACAAAGAGAATAAAAATTTCACATTAAGGAGAAACTATCAAAGATTCAAAGAATTTAATGAAGGGAACATAAAGCTGGTTAGTTCTACAAAGAGTAAGTCACAAATTCATCCTCCAGAAACGTCAATGCCTTGTCAACATACCAGTAAATTTTGAGGTTTTATGTCCCTATGGCATACACCAATGCTGTTGTGAATGTAAGCTAGAGCTCTACAAATCTGCAGGAAATTAAGGAAATAATAAGATCAGTTGAGGTCATTAACAAGATTATATAACATTAGAACATTGATAGCCAAAGAAAATGATAAGATCAAATGTCGAAACCTATGCTATAAATTATAGATAAGATTAGCAGTACATAAATTATCTAATATACAAAATTTCTCCCAAATTAAAAAAACAAAGGTAAATGAATATTGCTTACCTGGTAAAAGTAAAGTTTCACATATATCAGCAGCATCCTGTGGTTCATCTTATTGTAGTGTTTGATTACCCGGTGCACGGTCTCAGGCACATACTCAAGTACTAAATTAAGATAGAGGTCATCTTTTTCCGTTGTTGAGAAGAAACAATGTTTTAATGAAACTATATTAGGGTGGTCTAGGAGTCGCATAGTCTGCAACTCTCGATTCTTGTATCGCTTATCTTGTAGAACCTTTTTTATAGCAACAGATTCACCAGTCTCTAAGCACTTAGCCTAAATATGAAAATTAGATCATAAAAAGTAAAGTTAGTGGTTTGTCCGAATTTCAACTTAAAATGATGACTCAAACCAGTCCCCACAAGCATGCAAAATAACACAAGCATTAGATTTCACAAATTACCTGGAACACGACACCAAAAGATCCCTGCCCAACAACACGCTCAGCCATATAGCTTATAGTCTGTAAGGATAAAAAAGACAAGTCATATCATGGAAACAAAGAGCAAGCACAGAATCTACACAACTAAGTAAACATCTATTAGGAATGACCTGTTTAGGCTGGCCATTTTTACCACCAATCGTAGTCACAATTATGTGGCCTGTCTCTGTTCCATTGCCATCAACATAACTTGCTTCCACTTCCTAAACATGGTTGAAGACATCAAACAATTAAACAAAAATCATTGAGAGAAACAGAAAATTAGATTTCTTCTTCCAGTGGAATTCATTTCAATAGTTCTTTAGTTGGTTTAATAGGGCTAATTGCAGTGGCTCGTCAATAATAAATCTTTAGAATTGTCAATCGCAATTCAAATTTAACTTTGTTCTATCTTATCCTTCCATTTTATTTCAAATTGATTTGAAGAATAATGACCAAGATTACCTTCTCCTCCCTAATTTTCATGTCATTCATCTCATCAGGCAATCTGTCAACACCAGCTGCATTTCCATTTGGATCTCGTAATCCAGACGTGGGTAAAACACTTACAGAAGCCATTTGCTTTAATGTTATAGCAAAGAGATTCCCTTACAATTATGCCTCCGACAGAGTACCAAAATAGTAATAATTACCTGCACAGAACGGGATGAAATTATTGCCTCCTACCAAAAGAACAAACACAAGAAGAGAAGGCGAAGGATAAACAACAAAGAAAGCGATAAAAATGTACACAATTAGTCAACAGTTATGCGGTCCCTTTTTCAGGTAAGTGCAGCTCTCAAGCTAACACGAGAATGTAACTTCGTGCGAACAACCGTCTATTAGAAGAAACCCAGGTATATGTTTCCTTTGGATCTATATTTGGAAATACGATATTCACATTATTTGAAATTAATCTGATTAAAATTTGATAATTCAACAATTTTTTGGTTCTTTATGCGTAAGAAGCCATCCACCCTATTACGGTAATGAGGGCCTTGATTCTACCCAAGACGAAAACCACAAACAAGCAACTAGAAAACCTTCTGATTAACACAAGCATTATAAAAAAGTTTGAAGATTAAAGAGCCCGAGAAGTAGTAGTAGGAAATCAGGTAACTGTACGGCTCGACTGTCTCCCAGTTGGACCCAGTTTTTCCCAACCTTGAATGGACTATAATAAGAAAAAATGCACAAGACACGAAAGTTGAAGCTTTTCTTCTTCAGGAGAAATGGGTTTTAGCTTCTGAGCAGGTAAGAACATATTAAAGTTTCCAAGTTAAAAGACAACATTTCAAAAACTGATTAGAGAAAAACCAAACCTCAGGGAAAACAGGAAACAGCAAACAAGAGAGACGAAAATAAGTTTCAAGGGCACCGACAACTTGGAGCAAGAAAGGATCGATCTTGAGCACGGAGATCGACCAGAAAGCAAAGCATATCGAGAAATACTAACTTGATCCCAGAACGAAGCACTTAAAACCACAACTTAATAAGATGAAAACGCAGCCAAAAGAATGTATCAAAAAATACCGAAAGAAAAAGAAACAATATTTGCAAGGTAAAAAGAAAGACTCACAGATCAAGTAAGAAATGAGGTGCAGTGAAGGGAGAGGGGCGGCGGATTCATGACCCGGTCCAAGTTTGGATCTTTAAGTTGAAACAAGCTCTGATCTTTGCTTCGATGATGCTGTACGAATTGGGTTTGGTTTATTATCTGAGAGAGAGAGAGAACAGAACAAAAGTAATTTGATGTATCTTTCTTCGGAGCGATGTATTGATTTGGTTTGGTGGTGGGGTGAGAGCAGAAATGGCGGTGGAGGTGGTGGTCTATCGATGACAGTCAACACAAGAGCCCAAACATTTATGTGTGTTTTATAATATTCTCTCTTTCACTTTCCAACTTTTTGACCGTTCAACACCGCCTGGGCCCCACTCTTCCATTTCAAAGGTTTCTTGTCTGTTTGAATAATGATGGAGCTTTGGCTTTGGCTTTGGGCATATTTTTCAAAAATCTTTAAAGACGAAATTCAAATAAATAATCCTTATACCAGCTTGGAGTCTTGGACCAAAGTTAACCCAGAACATTGGACCAACACGATTTCAATATTCCAATTTTCCAGGTCATTTAATCTTATTCTATAAGTTGGCAGTTTAGTGATATTAACGTTGTACCATAACTTAGGGTTAGGGTCAAGAACTAAAAGTTTTAGTTTTGTAGTTGCTCCAAACTGTAAATTGGCTTTTAAGCAATCGCGGCGTGCGATGTTGTCACATGATTAGTTGTTCTGAGTTGGCATATTGGAGGAAGAAGGAAAGGAGCTTATAACTTAATCCAGGTTTAAGTGGTGGTTAGCGGACTTGCTGTCCATGAGGCATTAAATCATATTTAAGCGGCTTTAACTAATCCTGAAAATGTCAGGAACCCAGTTTCACGCCAAACGGTGTTGTGTGAGTGTCACAGGCTCACGGTTCTGTTTCACTGACATGACAGAACATTGCAGAAGCATGGCGTTACGAAACAAATAAATAATTTCATGGCCACGTATCACCAAAAATGACTAATACTTAATAAAAATACAAAGTTTCTATTTATAAAATAGGTTTATATAGTTGTAATTAATTGTAAATTTTAGATGTACATTTTATCTTTTACTAAATTTAATTTAATTATGATTATAATAAATCCTAAAATTTATATAGAATTTAAATTTTATGAAAAAAATTGTAAATTTTATTATACCTTTTTTTTGCGTACAAAGGGAAAGAGAAAAAAGCTACCGCTAATGCCGGAGGTAGCACACTCCACGCATGTCGCTGTGAAGAAGCTCCGGGAGAAAAGTCGGTGACTTCGGAAGGATGTGGAGCCCTGGTCGTAAAACACGTGCAAAAACTGCCAAATGGTCAGCACATTGATTGGCCTCACGAAAGATATGTTGCATCTGGACCTTCCAATCTCAGTGCAAAAAGTCGCGGATACCTGCAACCAAAGGAAAATCCCTAGTTAGTGGATCATGGGACGTAGAAAGAATGTTAATAACCTCGAGCGAATCGACTTCGACTAAGACTCATCGGAACCTTTTAAGGATATGAATTAGGTTCAATCATGTCTATATTCATAAATCATAGATTGTAACATTTCTATGCACATTTGGACACAATTTGTCATCTCTTTTATGTACCATCAAAATCAAAGTTACGAATGTCACATCGGACTTAGTATCGGATTGAGTTCTGGTACGATATTGTAACGGTACCGATCAATATTGAGTAATTTTTTAAATTTATTAAATAATCCCTAAATTTTTTAAAATTTTGTAAAATAATCCATTGATATATTGTACAGTAGTATTGTATACTTTATTAATGTACATCAACTATTTCTTCAAAAATCATAATAATAAATAATAATTACAATTAATATGAAATAACAATAATTTTTAAATATTTTACGTATAAATAATAACCACAATTAATATAAAAAAGACAATCATCATCATACAAATATAAAATTAAGAATAATATAAAGTATTTAAAATATTACAATAATAACAATTTCATCATATAATAAATATTAATTACATCAAAACATCCAATAAAAGAACAATAAATATCCTTAACTCTCAAACTATTATAATTTACAACAAGAGTTCGTGATGAGGAAACAATCAAGTAGAAGTTAAACCTGAAACAAAAACATTTACAATTACATTACATATATAAAATTTAGCATATACATCAAATATAAGTAAAATTAAAAGAAGAGAAAAAAACAAAAACTTGGAACGAAATTCAATCATCTACGGGAGGATGCCTGTTATAACTACACTGACCCCAGTTATCATTTATTACAAAATCATCATCATTGAGAGAAGCTTCATCGTCATTATCATTCAAATTTAATGCACCAAATGACATGTCACTGCTTTTCTTCCAAGATTATCTTCTAAGTCGTTCACATCTACCAAATTTGGTTCTTCAGAAATCTAATCCGTTAAAAGATCAATATTATTAATGGAATTTGGATCAGTTGAAGTACTTGTGTTATTAAGACTCTTAGTAAACAATAAAATTTAATTATTAAAAAACTATAAGAAATTATATCGAAATTAATAATGATAATAACATATCTTTCTCGAAACTTTAAATTGTAACGAGCAAAACCCAAGTCATTCAACCTCTTATGCTCCAATTTATTCCTTTTCTTGGAGTAGATAAATTCAAATATACTCTAGTTTTATTTATATTCTGTTGCACTCACACATTGACTTAAAATATACTAGAGGAAGGGTATGATTTACGTAATCGCCAAATGATGAATGACACATCTTCTACAATTGATCATACACATCTATTTGTGACATGATAATCAAGTTGAAGGATATATTCATAACATATGGATCAAGTTGAAGGATATAACTTCTTTGGAAATGTTTTTTTTTCTTATTTAAAGCTTTGAATCTTCCTTTCATTTCTAACAAACCATAATATTATATACACTATTTTATATTTGGTTCTTAAATATATAAGTTACTTTTACGATTTTTAATTGACATTAATAAGTCTAAGTATAAGTGGTTGGAGTTTGGCTTACAATATGTTCACAATTTGAAAAAAAAGTTCCTTTTAGACACAGTTACATCACTACTTTTACACATTATCTATTATAAATATTTATAATAGCCCACACATATATATTACCAAATAATTCAACATATTTTATACTCAATTAATTATTTACCCAAAGCCAACAATACCTAAATACTATCATTAACTACAACCAAATTATTATTAATTTACAACAACATAATTTTATACTCAATTAATTATTTACCCAAAGCCAATACCCAAATACAAAAAATGAAATATCATTTCACAAATTTTAAGAATGTGTCAATTAATTATTTAAGTCCTTGCAAGTTTGCAACTTTGCATTCTCGGTTTTAAATTTTAATTTAAGTTGTTTCAACTTATAAACTTTCAATTGAATAATTTCACATCATCACAGATTTACATCAGGTTGTGCATTTCATTCATAAAAAACTTAACAAAAATTTCTCTTAATTTGTTGAACCAATCCACAAAATCAAATCAAAAATCAACCAAAACAAAATCTTGAATCATTCAACTCTAATATATAATCCAACCACACCAATCACAAATCCAATTCAAAATTTAGTTCCAACTTTCAACTTCCAAGTTCCAACTGATTCACAATCAAAAATGCAATTAAGCAAAAAAAATCGAAAAGTCAAAAATACACCCAAGAACCAATTCACAGCTTTGAGTTTTTGGGTTGGGTTTAGATCTGGGGTGAGCAGCCGTTATGACAGTGGCATAGAGGAGGTTCAAACGTTCAGTGGTGGTGTTGACATGGTGCGGTGGTTTTCATAAAGGAGGGTTGAAGATGGTGGCGTGTTCGGGACTTCGCGTGGAGGAGCCGGGAGGGTTTAAAATATGATGCTGGCGTGAATCGAGGAGGAAGATGATAGTCTCCTAAGAAGGAGCAGCACCGCCAGAGATAGAGAAGAGAACAAGAGAGAGAGAACGGAGGTGAGTGAGAGTCGGTGAGAGAGAGAGTGAAAAAATCAAAAGAAGCAGAAGGGTTCGTGAGGCACGTATGTAGGTTTTTAGGTTAAAATTTTTTAATATTTGCAAAATAGTCTTTACATTTACCAAACGAAAACTCAGTATCGACCGGTATCAAAGGCCAGTACCAAAAACATGAATACTGTTCCGTTTTTCGACTGGTACGGAACGATATTCATGTCGTTGATCAAAACGCTCATTTTTTCAACTCATGTGTTTAGCTTTAATTTTCAAAAAAGAACACAACATAGATCATTTTCATATTTTATACTGTATTATTCCAAAATATTTTAAATATTATTCTCATTTTCTAAAAACACTTCAAAATTATATTCTTATGAATGAGTTGTAAATAATAATTTTTACCTTTAAAATTAAATAAAAACACTTCAAAATAAATACAATATGTTTTCTTACATTCCAAAAATATACCTTTAAAATTACTAGTGCCTATGCACCTATCATACACAATACAATACGCGAATTTAAAGAAGTCTTTTTAATCATTTTCTTATTTCTTTGATTATTTTCTTTCACTAGTTACAATAAAGAATATTCATAATGGGACTTGGTACAAAAGGATGTCAAGTAGATATCTCAGAGATATGGATTTCGTACCGTACCAATTGGAAGGTATTGTATCAGGCCGAAAAATAGTAAGAAATTGATGTGCTTCGTATTGGGCATCTGTATCGACCAGTACCGAATTTTTTGTCTGATACTGGTAGAAATTTGAAATACCAACCAAATATTAGCCAGTACCATATACTTTCAAATCTCTAGAGTCTACACTGCACAAAAAAAAAACAACCCACGCATGCGGACAAACCACCCATTTTCGTCTCTCTTTCTCTCTCTGCTCTCTACCATCATCATCATCGCCCAGTCCGAAATCCCGTACTGAAGCAGGATCTGAGGAGGTCCGATAGTACGCAGCCTTACTCCTACAATGTAGAGAGGTTGTTTCCGGTGGACCCACATGCAAATGAAACAATATAATAATGATGCAGGCAATAGAAACAATTCATAAAATATAAAATAAACGAAAATACAAGTACAGAAGAATTAAAAGAACTAAATAAAAATAATAATAATATCCAAATCTCAAAATTTAACCAAAATAAATGCAAAT
>JANKYE010000005.1:5564612-5586948 GCA_032467995.1 Erythroxylum dillonii | reverse complement strand
AAATCATAGAAATTCTAATTTGGAAGAGTAAAAAGCCATGGTTGAAAATTGAAATTTGAAGGAGCTTGTTAGAAAGGTTTAACTACTCTATGATTTGAATTGGCTATAGAAGATGTGAGTATGATTATTGTGTGTATGTTACAAGCTTGTAAATCTGGGTCACACCATAGCCCTCACGCCTCACGCCTCTCATAGATCTAGGTCCGTCGTACGCCGCACACCACACGCCTCACACCTCTAAATTTAAACTAAAGTGTATATAGCTTGGTAGTGTATACTTGTAGATAAATTATTTTCACGTACTGATCCAATCCTGACCCCTTCTAACTGATCAGGCTTCAGACCATTAATTATTTTCAGGTCGTGACACAAAACTACCTTACCTACTACTTATCAATGTAACATGGCTAAAAATTGCAAAATTGCTACAATGCAAACAGTAAAGCTAGGGCAAATATAGCTATACATCTTAAAATCTGCATTATCCCTTCCAATTGCGTACCAACATAAGAATTTAGGGAACATTTAAACCAAGTTCAACAATCAAGTCCCATACACATAATTATTTCCAAAACCCACAAAAAATGTAAAAAAAAATCCTTAAAATCAGTCATCACCAACCTTTTGATAAACATAGGTGAAGCAACACTTACCACAATAGTGCTTATCAAAATGATTGGCCATAAAAGTCCTAACCCCACACTCCCTGTTAGGGCACTCTTTCTTCAGCCTCTATACTTTCGCACTATCTTCCACCTTGTAGAACTGGAGCACCACGAGCTTGACCTTCTTCTTTTTGTGTTTGATCTTTTTGGGCTTTATGTATGTCTTCTTATTCCTCTTCTTGACCCCTCTGTAGGATTTTTTCCTAAAATCTTAGGATATCCTACTGGTCAAAATCTGGTCCATTTAATGGTTTAACCCATTAATCACATAGACACCCATACATCATCAGTTTCATCTTCTATGATGGAAAGAGATGATGAAGCGATGAAAACATATATTTTTGGGTCCCTGTCCTCAACTTCATGCAATGAAACAAGAAACCATCAGCTTGTAGAGATCGTAGGTTAGAAGATTCAACAAAAATTTTCTCATTTCAGTCTTCCCGGATAGAGCTAGTAAGCAATGGCTGGAGGTATAATAACTTTTTTGTTATGCTTCCACTTGCCGAATATTCATTCATATAGCATTAATGTAGTTTAATCATACGTAATGAATTGTCTTTAAGATGCATGCTTCAATTTATCATTTGGTATCAAAGCCTACCTTGCATCTGAGTTGTCTGTGAAAATGCTCCTTTGTTATGCTCTATTTCTCATTTTTATTTCTGCCGTATGAGTTTACCGTGTGTTGTTGATAAAACTCGACGTCTGTGTGCATGATAGACATTGGAATTGTGTTTTGACACTCCATGTTGCACCCACTAGTGACAAGATGGTGAAGGGAGGAGGGACAACAATGACGGTGCATGGTGGCCTTTGGATGTTGCTAGCCATGCAACATCATATGATTTGGTCTTTCTAGCGTGTCATGCTCGTCGGCTTATTGTCATCGTCCCATCATTGCGCTCCCCATCCTTCCAGTGACTGTTGCGCGCCTGGTTGCTTCGGGTTGGAGCCGGGTTACACCGACTCGACTGGAGGTTGAAGACGATGTTTTTGCCTTTTTTAATAATTAATTAATTAATTTAGTTAATGTTAGTAATTGTTGGGTTAATTAAGCACTTAAGCCATTTTTTGTGATTTTAATTATAAAATCATTTTTGTATTAATAATTTGTGAATATTAATTTTTAATTTGTATGTTTAATATTTGAATTAAATTTGACATGCAAGTTATAATTGGTTAACTATTTGCATAAATTAAATATGATTAATTGAAAATTGTGTGTATAAATGTATGATCATTATGCATGCAAAATTAGATTAAATAATTTTGTGCATTGTTATTTGATTTATTTGCATTATTAATTACTTGATGCAGATATTTAGCCTTTATTTAAGCTTAAAATAATGTGGGTGATCTATATAATTTTAATTAATTGGGAGTAGCCACAACATCTCTGATTAATTAAGATTATGTATTTAGTTTTAAGATTACATTAAAATGTTAATTGTAATTAACCATACATGATATGATAAAATCTACCCACAGGAATTTTGTTGTATTTGTATAATTAATTAGGATGAAATATCATATTATATTTCTTAATCTACAGACAGGAATTAAAAAAAGGAACATAATTCAATAGTTTTGTTATAAAGTTATAGATGAATCTAATTAAGTAAAACTTTAGCCCACAGGCAAGTCTTATGTCACTAGATTCATGTATTAAAAGCATGATCTACATTGGTAAAGTATGAATTATTATTGGTATCAAATTATAAATAATAAGCATATACTTTTGAACTTGTAGTTACTCAGACTATGAGTATTTCTAATATTAAGTGTGAAATTTTCAAATTAAGGGGTGACAACTATAAGGTGTGGAAAGAGAGAACTCAAACTGTGAGTATTTCTAATATGAAGTGTGAAATTCCTAAATTAAGGGGTGATAACTATAAGGTGTGGAAGGTTAGAACTCTACTTTTGTAACATCCTGTTATCTAAATTGGGGTTAAAATGGTGTATATGAGGGATTAATGAGAAATTAAGAAGCATAATTCATGCTCATGCATCATTGTAGATTCACACATATGTGAATATTTATTTTGAGACACATAAAAAAAATTGTATATGCATTCATTGGCATTTTTCGGCTATAAATTAATTGTTAAAAATTCAATTAAAATATGAATTGTGAGTTATTGGGGCTAAAATTTTATTTGGAGCATAATCTGATTATTTTGAAATTTTTGGTGAATTTTAGAAATTTTTGAAAATTTTGGGATATTTTGAACCAATTATGGTGTGACACGTGGCAACATATGTATATGACAAATGGCTTGTATATGTAGTGACATGTGGCAATAAAACATATGTGACAAATGGTGAAGCAGTGCAGACAAAGAGCAAACATGAAGGACATGCAATGAACCACGTATTATTATGTTTTAATTAGGAAGAAACCACTGTAGCTTCTGTTCTCCACTAAAGCACTCAACACTACGATGCTCTTCCTTGTTCTCCATCACCGAAGCTCTTCCCTGTTCTCCATAGCAACTTACTATTCTTTTGTGTTGTTGATTTCCCTTTCAGTGCTGGAGTAATTGTTGACTCAAGTAAGTGATTTAATGATGTTTTATTGTGTAAAGAAATATATGCATGTGTGGTTAAGAAATGCACTTTCGATGGTGATGAAAGAATTAAATGAAAGAATATGGATATGTTGTTGTTGCACATTTGAGGAACAATGGGTTTTAAGATAGTGATGAAGTGAGTTTTGCAGCTAGAAGAAGAAAAAAAACAAAACATGCAGAAGTTGGAAGAAAACGCAGTAGAGAGAGAGAAAATTTATGAAGCTTCGGGTGTGAAATGTTTAAAGTGTATTTGAGTCTAACTTGTTGCCAAGATTTTTTTTAGATATGGAAATGTAGAATTGATGGTTTAGAAGTGAGAAGCTTAAACAAAAAAAAAGGGAAGAAAAAGAGAGGAAGTGCAGTTCGGTGAAGAAGATGATGAATAGTATTGAAAAAAATTCTGGTTTTGGCATTTGTAACTAATGTTGTATTTTGAGTTGTTTAGCATAAGATAAGTTGCAAATGAAGGAGCAAATGTAAGGTATAACTTTGTGATGAGGAATTATGTAGAGGAGAGGAAGAAGATGTAAGAGAGTTGCTGAAAAAAAATGAGGAGACTTACATGCAAAAAACGTTATTCTACAGTGAAATGGTGATAGTTGCATGTATAAGGTTCTGAACAGAGTATTTCATTGAACATCCCTCGGTCTTTTGCCTATAATTTTTTCATCTGAACTCCAAATGACTTGAAACTTGGGCCAATGGATTCCCAAGACATTTTTCTTTCTCTCCATAAAAATTTTAAAGTTATATGAATTGATTTGGAAGTGATTGATAGGATGAAAGTGTGGAAGTCTGCTGGAATGTGATGAACTGGAAATTTTCATGATCATGCTTCGATTTTCTAATTATAACTTGAGCTATAGACTTCGGAATGAGTTAATTTTTGATTCATATTAAACTAGAGACATATTTCTACAATTTTTGTGAAGAAGTCTAATTTTAATTCTATCTTTATGATTTTCAAGATTGGCATGAAAGTCAGTTATAGCTTAAGTTGAAGCACTGTCAGGGACAGAAATCATGTCCTGTGGTTATTGAATAAACCGTATTGATGTGGGCTGAATTAGGCTGAGTTGTCTTCACCAAAGTTGTAGATTATTTTCTTATATTTAAATTGGTATAAAGTTTGTAAGTTTTGGATATCCGAGCTGAAAGATATGAGTTATGCAATTAGGGGATGTGATTATGTACTAGCTAAAAGTTCAAATGTGTATAGTCTGTGGTATTTTGTGCATAACTCATAAAATACTGAATCAAATTGGATTATATTGGAGTCATTAGAAATTTAAGACATTGGAGAACAACTTTCCAGAATGAAGTTTTGCCTAATTTTTTCATTTACCCTATCAGATTAATTATGCAAAGTTGACCCGAAATTATATGGGTAGAAAATCTGAAGTGGTCAATTGGGTTATGAAATTGATTCCACATTGTTTTATTTTGGTTCAAATTATAAGTACCAAAGGAAATTAATGAGGGCTTTGATATCTGATCGATTTAATGATAAGAATTACAATAAGATACCCAGAATTTGTCATTGAATATGCATTGTACATATTTAGTTTACATGAATGTGCATTAATGAATACAAAATTGGACAATATTGTGATATGTGTATGTATTGTATGTATAGAGGAGCACACTAAACGACCACATCCAGACGTTGCTGGGACATCTAGGCAATAGCCGTTTGGAGCATACAGTGAGTAACCTAAGATGGTCTCACTGGTTTGTTTTGTACATTATTGAACTGTATTGCGATCTTATTGAATTGTACTGAATTGTGTTGATTATGTACTGGATTCCGGACAATATTTGTCCAAGGCATTTCAATAAATGAGAATGACATTGGAAGTGCTACTTGAATGTGAATGTGTCTGCCTACATGATTTTCTGATTCTCAACTGAAAGGTTGAATGCCGAACCTAGTCCGATGACCATTGCTACTGTGACTGATATACTGTTATATTACTTGTAAATGAAAGTGATTGAATTGATGACTGAATTGTGGCATGCACTTCATTCCAATGCATGTAATATAAAAGAGTTGTGACTGATGTAGCTATTGATACTGTTACTGATATGAGCTTTAAGCTCCCACATATGTGGTTCGAGCCTATGGCTCGTTGTGATCAATGAGTCACAGACTAACTGACTGAACCTGATAATTTGGGATACTGTAAAAGCACACAGTCACAACAAAATAAAAATGAATGTGAGTATTATATATGTCGCATTCGCATAAAATTTGAATTTATTGAATGAATTGCAAAGTTGTGTGAATTTTGTTATATGATTGAACTGTGTATCTGGGAAGTGATTTATCTGTGATAGTATTTGATACTTGTTAAGTGGAGTTGAGCTATATGATTACATGCTATACTTGATCTCGTTTTATGTTATGAGTGAACCATTGAGGATGGTTACTCTTCTGAGTTTGCAAAACTCATCAAAATTGCACCGTTGCTTTTTAGGTTCGAGAGTGAGACAACCTAGCTTCTAAGACTCCGTAGAAGCATATTTTGTGCAACTATTACAATCAGATTTGGCTCAGAAGTCAGTCAGCTGAGATTGAGGACTTAGCTTTTGTTTTCATGTTTAGTGTATTTAGTGTGTACTGAGTTGTTTAAGCTCATAGGGTAATGCTGTAAACCTTGGGTGGTATGGTGTTGTATGAAACGATGTAAATTATAGATTTTGACTGTTGTGTTTGAGTTTACAAAAAAATGTGTGATTGATGGTTTAGTGTATGATGCCATGTTATGTACAATGAAGATAAGATAGTTAACATGTCATTTCTAACAAGCATGTACACGTTTACCCGATGGACACACATGCATATGTCAGTTGGGAATGGGGTGTTATAACTTTATTTGAGTTGGATGGATATAAATTATGTTATTAGGAAAGATGAACCACCAAGTATAATTGAAACCAGAACTTCAATATTGTTGCTCTTTATGAAAAATGGAAGAGATCTAATCGCCTCTCCGTGATGTTCATAAAGACTAAAATATCTGTCAGTGTTCATAGTTCTGTCGAACAAAATAATAAAGTCAAGGATCTAATCAAGGTTATTGATGAGAAATTCGCCACATCTAATAAGGCCCTTGCCAGCACCTTGATTGTTCAGTTGTCATCCATGAAGTTCACTAGCTTAAGGAGTGTACGTGATCATATCATACGTAAGAGGGACATAGCGGCTCAGCTGAAAGCCTTAGAGGTTACCATATCGGAATCTTTCTTGGTATATTACATTCTATGCACTTTTTCCTAACAATACTGTCCTTTCAAAATCTCTTATAGCACACATAAGGACAAGTAGTCGATTAATGAACTATTGACCATGTGTGTGCATGAAGAGGAAAGGTTGTTGATGGAAAAGGGTGAAGGGGTGAATTTGACTGTTTTAGGGAAAAAAAGACAAGATGATGCCAAAAACAAGGGAAAAGGCAAAATTCCTCCTCAATCTGATACAAAGAAACCATCAAAGTGTTTCTTCTACAAGAAGAAGGAACACAAGAAGAAAGATTGCGCTAAATTTAAGAAATGGCTTGAAAAGAAAGGTACTCTATTTTCATTTGTTTGTTATGAATCTAATATGGTTAATGTTAATTATAACACATGGTGGATCGATTCTAGTTCTATAATCCATTTTTCAAATACCTTGCAGGGTATGCAAAACTTAAGGAAGCCGGTGGGAAGGGAACAATACATCTATTTAGGAAGCAAGACGAGTTCACATATGGAAGCCATTGGCACTTGCAATTTAGTATTAAGCAGTGGTTTTATTTTGTGTTTGGAAAAGACCTTTTATGTTCCAAATTTCTCTAGAACTTTGATTTTTGTATCAAAACTTGTACCTTTAGATTTTTCCTTGAATTTTTCAGATTCTAGTTTCAGTTTATGTAACGGACTTGAAGTTATGGTATATTATCTTATGGTCTTTATTTCAATCAGTTACAAAAATGATAATGCCTATAATTTGATGCATGTCACTGCTGGGTTAAAACGATGTGTTGTGAATGAGGAATCCTCTATGTTATGACACCATAGATTACAACAAATCTCTATTGAGAGAATTAAGAGATTAGTAAATGAAGGGGTACTTAGTACTTTATATTTTGCTGATTTTGAGACTTGCGTGGATTACATTAAGGGTAAGCAAACTAACAAGTCTAAAAGGGGTGCAAATAGGGGCATAAATCTATTAGAAATCATACATACAAATATTTGTTGTCCAGATATGGACGGCAATAGTCCGAAATACTTTATCACTTTTATAGACAATTATTTATGATATATGTATCTCAACTTACTTCGTTCTAAGGACGAAGCTTTGGATGCCTTGAAAGTTTTTAAGACTGAAGTAGAGAATCAATGTGGAAAACTAATTAAAATCGTGAGGTTAAATAAAGGTCGAGAGTATTATGATAGATACACAAAGAATGGACAAGCATCGAGTCCATTTACAAAGTTTCTTCAGGAACATGGGATTGTTGCCTAGTACACCATGCCTGGTTCTCTGGATCAGAATGGTGTGGCAGAAAGAAGAAACCGAGCCTTGATAGAGATGATGAGAAGTATAAGGAGAAACATAAAACTTCCTCAGTTCTTGTAAACTGAAGCTCTACAGACGACTATGTATATATTAAACAGAGTTCCAACCAAGACTATCTCAAAGATACCTTTTGAATTATTTAAGGGTTGGAAACTGAGTTTAAGGCATATACACGTTTGGAGATGCCCATCTGAATTGAGAATTTACAACCCACAAGAGAAAAAGCTAGATCCAAGGACCATTAGTGGGTATTTCATTGGATATGCTGAAAGGTCTAAGGAGTATAGATTTTATTGTCCATCTCACAACACTAGGATTGTGGAATTAAGAAATGAAAAATGTCTTGATCAGTAAGAGTGGTCAATTTTAAGACATAGTTTTTGAAAAGGACCATTATGAAGCTCAACCCTCTGGTTCAAGTGATAGATTGATTGTCATTCACACCCCTCAAGTTGAAAAGGGTATTAGACAACCAGTTACAAGAAGTTCCACAAGCTGTTAATACCAATCCAATAGATCAAGTTGTAAATGAGGAACAACAAGAAATTGTTGAGTGACCAGTTGAATAACAGGTTGAGCAATAAGTTCTTCAAGAGGATGATGATATAATATTAAGAAAATCTATTAGAGTTAGAAGGTTAACAATTCCTAATGATTATATAGTGTATCTACAAGAGTCATACTATAACATTGGAGCCAAAAATGATCCTAAACATTTTCACAGACCATGAGTTCTAAGGAATCGGACTTGTAGTAAAATGCCAAGAAAGATGAGATAGATTCTATGGCATCTAACCAAGTATAGGATCTCGTTGAGTTGCCTAATGGTGTGAAATCCATTGGATGTAATGGGTATTTAAGACAAAGAAAGACTCATGAGGCAATACTGAGAGACATAAGGCAAGACTTGTTGCCAAAGGTTTACTCAGAGGGAAGGAATCAACTACATGGAGACATTTTCTCCTGTATCTGAGAAAGATTCTCTCCGTGTAATTATGGAATTAGTAGCTCATTTTGATTTTGAGTTACATCAAATGGATATGAAAACGGCATTCCTCAATGGTGAACTAGAGGAAGAGGTTTACATGAAACAACTTGAGAGATTCTCCTCTAGTGATGATGAGCATTTAGTCTTCAAGCTTAATATATCCATATATGGATTAAAACAAGCCTCCTGGAAGTGGTATTTAAAATTTCATGAGGTTATCACTTCATTCGATTTTGAAGAGAATATAATGGACCAATGTTTATACCAGAAGGTCAGTGGGAGTAAGACTTGCTTCTTATGTTATGCGTAGATGATATTTTGCTTGCAACTAATGATATGGGATTGCTATATAAGATGAAACAATTTCTCTCAAAGAATTTTAATATAAAAGATATAGGTGAGGCATTTTATGTCATTGGCATTGTTACTTTTACTATGGAGGCTGAGTTTGTATCATGTTTTGAGGGCACCTCGGATAGTGTATGGTTGAAGAGTTTTATATCTAGGCTTAGAGTTGTTGATTCAATGTCTAATTCATTAATGTTGTACTATGACAACTCAGCTGCTGTCTTTATGGCTAAAAATAACAAGAATGGAAGTCGAAGTAAGCATATCGACATTAAGTATTTAGCCATAAGAGAACGTGTTAAGGAAAGGAAAGTTGTCATTGAGCACGTTAACACTGAATTGATGATTGTGGATCCTTTAAATAAAGGCATGCCACCTAAGCAATTTAAGGATCACGTAGTGCGAATGGGACTTGGTTCTATAATGTGATTCTTATAGTACATTTGTTGCTTTAATAGAACTCTTATTTAATTTAATGTTTTCTCATATGGTTTTGTGCACGTATATTTGATTGTTTTGAGAAATATCATTTGGTTTGGACCTAGAATAAACACATAGTTTATTTATTAAGTTTAAGGGCTAGTAATGAAAGACTTTATATAATGTAATACATGGAAGATAATACTCGCTATAAGAGGATCTATCGCTATGATTCATATATCTTGTTACTTGTTATGTTGATGTTGGGCTAAATGGATCAAGTGGAGATTGTAGGATTTTTTCTTTAAATCTTAGGATATCCTACTGTTCAAAATATGCTCTATTTAATGGTTTAACTCGTTAATCACACAAACACCCATACATCATCATTTTTTATCTTCTGTGATGGGCAGAGATGATGAAGCGATGAAAATATATATTGTTGGCTCCTTATCCTCAGCTTCACACAACGAAACAAGACACCATCGACTTGTGGAGATAAAAGACTAGAAGATTAAAAAAAAATCTCATTTAGGTCGTGAGATGTTGCTGGACAGAGCTTGTAAACAATGCCTGGAGGTATATTAATTTTTTTGTTATGCTTTTGCTTGTCGAATATTCATTCATATAGATGCATATAGTTTAATCATACGTAATGAATTTTGTGTTTAAGATGCATGCTTCAGTTTATCACCCTCCTCTCAGCTGTAGTACCAAGTGCAGGGTCGACTCCTTCTGGATGTTGTGATCAGGGATCATATGCCCATCCTCCACCTGCTTTTCCCCAAAAATCAGTCGTTGCTAGTCTAGCGAGATCCCTTCCTTATCCTAGATCTTGACCTTCACATTGTCGATTATGTCCAAAAACTCTACCTCGAGTGTTATGGTTTTGTCGGTTAGGGTTTTTAAGAAGATCTGCATATTCTATTAGAGTTTCGCTTTCCTCTAAATTTTTGTAGGCCTTGATTTTTTAAGGTTTCATATAGGTTATAGGTGGTATCAAATTACTAAATTAGGCTTCACTTGTTCTATTTTTAACAAGAATAACACTTTAGGTCTTTAGTTTTGGGCTGGACAAAATGAATAATTCGAGCTTCAGTAAGCATACTATGTTTGACCGTGTCTCTTTTTTAATCAAAGTTAGTGTTGTGGAAGTCTTATTATTGATTGGTGACTTATAGTAATATTACCTCAAAAATTATTTGTTAATATATAAGAATATTTTAGATAATACTAACAATAATAATTATAAAAACAATGTTTTAAGATATGCAAATGCCTTCCTAGAACAACTTAACCATAAAAATATATACTTTTCTAGTTATAACTAGGGTCTACTTTTTCATAAAAATAACCCTCCAAGTTCACTAGCCAATTACATTATACAAAGACCTTTTCTTTGTCTATTGGATTAAATCTTGTTTTAAATTATTGAGCAAATAAGACAAGTAACACAAGTTAAATAAATTAAATATAATTAAATGAATGAAGTAATTACATTATCATTAGTTTAGTGATTTTTTATAGCCATCATGATTAATATAATATTAGTAAAAATAGAAAATGAAAATTATACTATCGGAGACTTATTTAAACATGGGAACATACAAAAAATTACTAAAAATACTTAATTATATATATGTATAATATTATAGACACTAAATTAGAATTTATTTGACTAACAAATTATCAAAAAATTTAAGAAATAAGAATTTACACTATTAAAAACCAATTATAAGAATTAAATGAGTTGCCAATTATGAATTATTTTCTTTCAACACTTCCCATTAATTCATAATAGACCAAGTTAAGTTCTGAATTTGACATACTTTCATAAGAGAGTGACTTAGTGAATATATCTTCCAATTGTTTATAAATATTACTATACTTCAAAGTGATAGACTATTTTTTCAGACTGGGCTACCTATTCATTAAACTCAATTCAAGTAACTTGGTGTTCCAGTATCTTCAAAGAAGTTGAAATATGAGGATTGTTTTCCGTTGTTGGAATTTGTCAAAGGCATGATAAATGATTGAAAATATAAGATTCTTTTATATGTGAGGAGATTAAACTTATCATCTTAGTGTTGAGGAACTTACATATTTACTTGAGTGCAAGCCTATTCCTTTCCAAAACAATTACTAAAGCGATGGGGGAAGCATAAAAACTTTTTATGGTTAGGAAAAGCAGATAGTTATAAAGGTGCTAAGGTCAAGCATAGTGAGCTTTGTATTCCCAAACAAGAAAGGGGCCTTGGTCTTCCATTTATTCAAGTTATGATATGTGTTCTTCTAGGAAAGAGAATCTAGAGTTTGTTCACTGACAAGGAAGCTCTATAAAGTATATGCATGCTTACTATCTTGCAAATGTCAACTTCTGGAATTTAAAGGAAAGTAGAGAGCATTCATGGAGCTTAGTATAGATTACTAAAATTAGAGAGCAGATTCAGCCATAATTCAAAAGTTGTATTGGTAATGGCAACATAACTTGGTTTTGGTATGATAATTAGACTAATTTAGGGCCTTTATATAGGAGAGAGGGGCTAGTCCATCTAGCTCTTAGAATTCCCCACCATTACAAGGTGTGTTCCATCATCATTGAGGTAAATTAAAACTATAGTTTAAAAGGTGTATAGGAAATTAGAGTGAATCTACCTCCACATATACTCCTAATCCATCAAAAAAAAGGACAAAGTATTCTAGATTGGTAGCTCATCCTCACTCTTCACTAATGACTCCTATTACCAAATTTTTAGAACATATACATAAAAAGTCCTTTGTTATGATATGATATAAAGGACTTTAGTTCCAAAAGCTTCCTTTATTTCTTAGTTGGTAGTTATAAACATGTTTCAAACAAAGATAGATGCAATGGTAATCCTAGTTAAATTTTCCCTCTATGTAAAAATTCTCTAGAATCAATTACCATTTATACTTTCAATGTATTTTTTCTTAGGCTATTTGGTCTAAAATATCACAATTGAGTAATGAACATCATGGTGAAAGAGAATGGTCGAGGATTGTGGAATGGCCCTTTAGTACTGTTAAAAGATTAAAGCAGGATAATATGATTTTCCAAATTGCCTTCATCTACTGCATTTATGCTATATAGAGGGAAATGAATGATAGACAACACATTGACGTTCTCTTGGAACTTCACATTTAGGTTAATAGAATTATATGTTGGATGAGAGAAATCCTAAAGACACATAAAGCTTATAAAGGTGCTAAGAGGATGTTAAAGACATAATTGGAGACTATTATACTTAACTTTCTGTCACTTAGCTGAGGATTATGTTTGCTCTTTGCAAGCTCATTATTATTGTAGTGCTATAAAAGCTTGGCTTTAATCAATAATATTGTTTGATTTATGAAAAAATGAAATCAAATATGAATATGATTTATTATACATAAAGTTAGATTTTTTGTTATTGCAATAGTTGATCAATTATCATAAAAAAAAAGTGTCAATTGCCTCTAGAGATGGCAAAAAGGCCCAGGCCAGTCGTAGGATAACTAGGCCTTGGACCCAGTCTTTTTAAAAGAGTTAGGTCTCGAGCTAGTCAGACCCAAATCTATTGGATCCCGCTTGTTTCCGGAACCTAACTCTTGTTTTGATACCACAAATGTTGGATCTCGCTTTTCGGAGCCCAACGTTTGATCTGATGTCATAAAACGTGAGCATGTTCCCATGAAATCTCCTTAACCATCATCGATTCATTTTCTTGCTCTGATACCAAATATGTTGAATCCCGCTTGTTTCCATAATCTAACTCTTGCCAAATCATGAAATGTGCGCGTATTATCCTGTAGGTTTATTTCAATTAATCCTCATTAGTTATTATCAGTTCATCTTCATACTCATAACATCCCAAAATATTTCCTCACAATTTGTTCAATGGCGTGCCCACATAAATCAGTCACCATACTCAAACTCATTTCTCCTATTTCAGAATAGAATTTGGAAATCTTAAAACTAGAATTTCAATTCAACTTCTTCAGAACATTTGTAGCTCTAAGTCTCTAGTTTGTTTTGAAGCAAGAACTATGTCAATCGGAGCTCTATAGATGAAGATATACTTAAAAAGCTAAAGGGTTTTCATACCCCAATCATGCTCTACCAACCGATCCCTTATTTTCTTTCCATCAAACTTTTTCAAATCAACTCCAAAAGATACCAATTTTCATGGAGAGATAGGGAAAGGTGTTAGGAATTCATTTCTTCAAGAATCACTTCATTTGGAGGTCGTATGATGAAGTTATGGCTAAAAGAATCCAACATGTTTATACCCTCAATCATATTGTCCCTAACTTGGCGCAAATGCCATAACTTTCAATAGAGATGTCTGATTGAGTTCGTTCTTAGACTGTACGAAAGAAGACTTCTAGATCTACAACTTTTATGAAGATAACAAAGCGAGATTCTGCCTATAAAAGGGTAAAAATTGCGATTTACTATAGCTATCTTAGGATGTTCGTTTAACAGATATTGTCGGGCCTGGGGGCTCTTTTTCACCCGAGAAGGTAGTCCGTTAAATGGATATGGGTGATGCTGGGGGTCATTTTTGACCTGAGAAAATCCGTTTAACGGACCTAAAGTCCGTTTAACTGATATGGGGGTTTCCCAAACCCCTCTAAGGCCTCTCCAATGCTTCCTATATCCAATCTAACATCATATTCACTCATAATCTTCCCAAATTCAACTCTTTTAGTGCAAAATCACTTCATATCAATTCAAACACCAAATTTATCTCATAAAACTCTCAATTCTCAACCCATTTGATTCATCAAAACAACACATTCTCATCATTTACCATAGTTGTCCTGTGCATACATTCCTTGCAGCATTACAACTTGTAATGATCATATATTTTCACTCCGGTATCCAAAAATTTCAAACTTTATATCGTTGGAAAGCTAGAAAGATCATCTACAACTTCCAAGAATACAATTTTGACCAGTTCTACCTAGATTATTCCAGATTTTCCCTAGAGTCAGTTCACAAAATTTACCCTCACGAAAAACTTGAAATTTGTCCCAAATTCACTTCCTTAACTAATGCAAATCATTCTTATCCGTTCATATTACCCTCATGATATATACATACATACATACATACATACATACATATGTATGTATGTATATATCACAACAATTCATGTTCAAAATCATCAACTCAAGTTGATAACTTCTTCAAGTGTACTTAAGTCCAACTTAACCTTATCCTTAATTAATTCATATTCCAACTTCACATCATCCATACACAAATTCACATTTCAAATCCATACACAAATACATATTTCATTAACATCATAAATAAGAGTTTACAAAGCTTTAATGATATTTCCAAGCCATATTATATCATCAATATCAAAATCCAATATACATAAAAATACTTGAACTATAATTGCTCAACATGCGACTACAGCCTTGTTTTACATAAATTATTCCAAAACAAAACAAAGCATGCAGAGAGTAATGTCTTGACTCTCTTTCACTCTGTCTCTTGCTCATTACCTGGAGATGGGACGAAAATAGGGTTGAGCTTAAAAAGCTCGTGGGTAACAAGTTTATAACGAATAACAAGCAAAACCATTCAAAAAGTTTATTGTCATAGAAAATTCTTATTGAGTCATAAAACACATGTTTCTCAAAATTCTTGTCAAGTAATCAAAATCACAAACAACACAATTTATGCATTTTTCAACTTATTTGCAAATCATAAACACATAAGCACATCAGAATGGTTTGGAAGGTCCATAAACAGAACGAACTAACACATTCCCATATAATGGTCCTATGTAGTCATGAACAAAACGAACTAACACAATCCTACATAGTGGTTTTGTGTAGTCGTAAACTTGAGGGAGTTCTTGAAGGAGCTCCATACCACTAGCGGACAAGCAGGAGAAGCCTTTAAACAAGTGCACTTGACTGACAGAACAGACCACCACAAACCCACATAACATGTAATTCATGACTTGAAACCAATTGCCCAAAAGGCAACATTACGGAAACTTGCTTTTCATGAACATGCAATTTTTTAAAAACCCTTTCATTTAGCAATTCACAATTCATCATCAAAATTTCATACACCAAAACATGTAGCACTTTCACAAATCATTCAAAAGCAATAAAGACAACATTTATGAAGTAATTGAAATCATTTTACTTTCTTGATTTGGACAAAAACATCATTGGCTCGTTTCTCAATTATAAACATGAAACCCACCTTGATTTCCTTGCTTGAAACTTTGCTAAAAAATGTCTCTCCCCTTGCACCTGTTGCCTCCCATGATCTCCTTCATTAATAGCAAAATTTCCAAATCAATAGGCATTCCAATTGAGAAACCTACAATGCATAATCACAAAAATTGATCCTAGAAAACTTAAACTCATGTATTTCCTAAGCTCCATGAACCAAAATCTTTCCAAAAATTCAAAATATTAAGATCAAACTTATCTTGAATCTTCACCAAATGAAGAGTTTGTTGGCTTGAATGAGAGCTCTAATCCTCCTCTTCCTTTTTCCCTTATTGAACAACTTCAAAATCACTCTTGAAGGCTTAGAAAAATCAAAACCTAGCTTTTTCTTCTTTTTCTCTCCTTTCTCTCTTCTCTACGACTATCTCTTCTTTTCTATCCCCAAATCACGTTTTTGTCTCTTCCTTAAAAGCAAGCCAACACTTCTTATTTCAATTTTGCCATTAATGATTGAACAATGTCCATTTTTCCCTTACTTATATGCCTTGTAACTTAAATGCTTAAGTGGCTTGCCAATTTTGCCCTTCATGCAATCTTATCACCTTAATAATTTAATTCAATTAATCTATGCCATATAATCTTACTCACATTAACATGCTAATTAACTCCACAAAATAAAATAATTAATCTATTATGACCTCAAAATTTATTTAAATCATGCTTAACTTCAGTAAACTAAATTCAGGGGCTAAGAAACTCGGCCTGAGCTCGACTTTTATAAACAAAATAAAATCATTTTGTTGAAAACGACGTCACTTTTGCAGTTTTTATTTAAAAGAAATTAGATTGAGCTTAGTCAAACCCGAGCAAGTACCACATTACCTCAGTCCTGATTAGGCTGGGGGTCTGGCTCGCTGTCTCAAGCCCGATCGAGCCTCAAGTGTGGCCGGGCCAGACCCATTGCCATCCCTAGTTTCCTCCTTTTTTCTTTAATTGATGTCAACAAGTAATTTTCTAAGTCATATTGCTTGACAAGCTAAAGAAGTGGTTGTAACATATTTTGTATCTGAAAAAGGAAGTGTTATAATTTCTTACTTCTTTGACCTCTACATGATGGCTCCTGAACTAGTACTAGAAACATATCTTGAGATGCTTTTTTTATCTTCCAAACCACCTACTTAATATTTATCAGTTATGCTAATTAATTTAAAATTAGAAATAATAGAGCACTGACTGTCATAATATATTGCTCCATATATGTCATACAAAATTTTCTTAGCAGTTATAAAATTTTATTTAGATTATGTATAAACCTAAAAACCATTCCAACAAAAAATGTAATATTGGTTTGAGTATGACTTACATAAATCAAACAACTAATTGAATTTCTAAAATTCTTTACATCTGCTTTCTTTTTACCATCATTTAGATGCAGCTTTTCATTAACGTGCATCAATGTCATTGTTATTTTGCAATTAAACATGCTAAATTGCTTAAGAAGGTCTTCTATATATTTTCTTTGGGAGATAAGCATACCATCCTCTCCCTTTTTAATTTTTAACCTAAGAAAATAATGGAACAAGATTAAATATGTTAATTTTTATCATACTCATTTTGAATTTAGTAATAAGAGAATGAAATAAGCTTATATAAATTATATCATCAACATAAAAGCTAACAAGTAGTAAATCATAGTTACCTTCCTTTTTCAAATGTAGGATAAACTCATCATTACTTCTTTTAAACTTATTTTGCCTAAAAAATGAGTCAACTTTATTGTACCATAATCATGATTATAGAACCTGCTTCAATATTTACAATGTGTTTCTCATTTTATATATATTATCTTTCTTTTCTTCAATAATAATTATTCTGATTGCATAATGTAAATTTCCTCCCTTAATTCATCGTTTATAAATATTGACTTAACATCAAATTGATAAACATGCCAATGAATTATGTAGCTAATTTAAACTTTTATTATTTAAAAACAAGCAATGATAGAGAAATGTATCCCCAAAGCCAATAATTTATTACTATGAATATCCTTAGCCACCAATTGAGCCTTGCACTTTTATACACTACCATTTGCATTCTAGTTTATCTTGAACCCATTTTAATCCAATGACATTTTTATCCTTAAAGAAGTCTACAAGCACCTAAGTTTTTTTTAATTACCATAATTTCTTCCTCCAACGAGTAGCAACATTCCTCCTTTTTGCTACTTCTTTAAAATTGATTGGATTTCAAACTAATAAGGAAAAAGTACAAGTATCGTAAATTTCTTTAGGAGATATATATTTTTGTAAAGGTGTTTCAATTGATGAAAGACTATTTGTGGTTGATAAGTTAGGTTTCAGTGAATTTGTAACGTTGGTGTTTGATGAATTTATAAAGATGGTGTTTGGTAAATTTGTAGTACTAGGGTATGTTATACTAAGAGTTGCTAAAATTTGAATGTTTGGATTATCACAATTGCCTTGTCAATTCTAGCTTGCATTTTTATTGAAATCATATTCCTAATAATGATCACTTTACCACTAAAAGGATTATATAACCCATATTCTTTGGATTGAGAACAATACAAAATAAAATTACATTTTAAAGATTTTTTATCAAGTTTATGATGATTTTGAGAATTTACCAAAATATAGGTCATATAACTAAAATCTTTTAAGTGGATCCTAAATGAATCTGTATCCCTCTAAGCTTCATATGGAGTGCAATTAGGATTAACTTTCACTCGTGTTATATTTAATAAGTACATAGCATTTTTACTAGCTTCTACCTTATAACTATTCAATAACTCTTTAATCTTTGCAAAGCTTCTCATCATTTCAACAATAGTGCAAATTTCCCACTTCACAATAGGATTTTGCTCAAGAGTATAAGATGTCATCAAGTCTGCGTATTATACTTGCTTCATAAAAATCATTAGAACAAACCTCACTACCTCTGTCTGTTAGATAATTTTCTTCTTGGCATCAATTTGCTTCTCAATAAATGCCTTGAATTTTTTGAAATTATAAAAAAATATTTATTTTTGAAATATACCTAATGGTAAATAATAGAAAGTACTGGCTTCCACTAAATGATTTTGTTTTCATAAGGCTACATAAATTAATATCTATTAACTAAAGAAAATTTTTAGACCTTTGTTTGTTTACCAATGATACTACCCATACAAAAATCAAACGAATTAATTTTAGACAATCGAAGAACCATAGCCTTTTGATTTTACACCTTTAAGCCCTTAACATTGAGATGCATATACCATAAATGCAATAATTTTGACTTATCTCTTGCACCAACAACAAAAGTGTTGTTCTTTATATTTGAAACTTCAAATGCAAACATTTTTTCTGTCATTTAAACATTTGTAATAGTTTTTTTGGATTTTTTATCTTTAATAAATCATGACTCATCATCATATATTATTAAATATACACTAGCCATTAGTTTCCCATCACCTAATAAATTATAAGACAAATTAGGAACAAAATAAACATCATAAATATGTTTCATTTTATCATAATTAGTTTTTACTGCTATAATGTCTTTCACTTCAACTTGAATTGCCTTAGTGTCACCTAACGAAACATTAATCTTGTGGGACTCATTAAGCCCTTTAAATTTTTCCTTCATGCCATTCTTATGATTGAATTATCATTATTTATAAATGAAACATAAGAAATATCAATAGTATCTCTATAGGCTATTAATGACTTACTTCCCTTCTCATCTTAATTTTTTGTATAATTTATTTGTTTCTCCTTAAACTAGCAATCTACTTTTACATGCACGTACTTTTTATAATGATGGCATTGAATACTACTCTTATTTCATTGTTGCTAACTGTAGGGTTACCTTTGTTTAGCTTGGTCATCATATCATCCTTGACCTCAACCTCTACCAAATCCTCAACCTAAAAATCCACATCTTTAGTAGAAAATCTTTCTGATTGATGATTCTCCTTTCATTTTGAAAAGTTTTTCCTTTATGTTTTTCAAGTGATATGTTAGTATTGGCTTCATGAACTTTTAAGGAGCATTTTAGTTTGCAAAATGAAAAAAATAGACAAGTCTTTATACTCTTCAATTGTAGTCATCACATGATCAAATTTAAAATCAAATTTGTTAACACCTTCGAAAAAAATAGTTCGATTAGATGGATTTTCACCATATAAATTTATTTTACTATCAATTCCAAACACTTTAGTAACATAAATTTCTATTGATTCATTTCTTTTCATTAATTGTGTTTCAAAACCTTATTGTAAATTTTGAAGTTTCATGGATTTTACTTTAATGAGCATTGAAATTTTATTTTTAATTTTTATAGGCCTTATATGAAGTAGTTAATGTTGTTATTCTTGAGAAAACACTCTTATAGACAACTTAGTGGATAAAGAATAATGCCTTGAAGTCCTTTATTATATTCTCCTCCAACTGGATCTCCTCATTACTAACATTATACACATTCTCCACCATATCCTACAAGTATTAAGAATTAAATAGAGTCTTCATTTTAATTCTCTAAAATTAATAATTTTCTCTATTGAAAATCAAAATAAAATGTTGTGATATGGTTTATGCATTTTCATTTCCAACTATAATAATTTCTCATTCTAAGGGTGTCTCACTTAAGGTATTTTTCTCTCAATTAGTGTTTCTCTCAAGAACACTTTTATTTTAAGTACACATGGCTCAAATACTACAAATGATATGCACAAAGTAGAGGATAAAAAAAGAAAACAAAGTGTTTAATAGATTTTCATAAGCGTCTATTTCAGTAGCCTTAAGATTATGATGAAATAGTGTTTTGGTGACTTTAGGATTATGATGAAATAGAGTTTCAATGATTTAAAGTTTGAAATAAAATACTAGTGAACTTAAGATTCTATGCTGATAAAATTTCACCTTAATTAGACTTCTTAAGTGTAACTATATAAATAAATTGTTAAGAGTTGTATAAGGAAGTAGTTTTGGTATACTGTCCTTGTATAGTTTCACAGTAACAAAAGAATATATTTCTTTGTCTATAAATTCTTTATTCTTTATTTCCTTATTTTTCATAAATATTGCTTTTGTTTGTAAGCAATTGGTATTAAAGCTAAGGTTTATTGTCAAGATATCTCTATAGAAGTTTGATATTGAAAAGTTTAATAGATCGAATAACGTCACTCTACAAAATGTTAAGAGAAGAGCGATTCTTATTCAGAAGGGATGCCCAACATCATTAAAAGGAGAAGAAAAATTGTTGTAGAATCTGGGGGCATCAAAGAAGGAAAATAATGTTTTCAAGGTAATACTATTAAGTCCAAGAAACGAGGTCATGAGAGAAGTAATTGATGAAAGTAGTGTTGCTTCGTTATGGAAACAACTTAAAAGTAAGCATCAAAATAGATCACTTATGAATTGTTTATATCAAAAGTAGTATTTTCATACATTAAGGATGTTAGAAAGTACACATGAAAAATTTTCATTGATAATTTTAATCGGATCATCTTGGATTTTAAGGTTTTAGGGTTAAAATTAAGGATAAAGATCAAGCTAAAATCCTTTTATATTCTTTTTCCAATTTATATGAGAATTCTGTTGATACCATCTTATATGGTAAAGAGAATGTTTCTATCAATGATGCGAAGGATGCTCTGCGATACAAAGAATTGAAGAAAAAAATTTATGGCACATATGAATATGTATCATATATAAGATTGGTTGTCAACAAAGGAGAATAAGGAAAGGGATTCTGAAAACATGAGTAAATCACGATAAGAAAGGGATTCTGAAAACATAAGTAAGTCACAATCCAAATCAAAGGATAAAGTTGTTTGATATTTTCACTATAAAGTTAAAGGACATTTTAAGAGGGATTGTCCATTGTGAATGAATGGAAAGAGAAATTGATGGAAAAGCAAATATTTTTTTAGTCTAGAAGAGTTCAGATAAATAGGATGGAAGAGGTAATATGGTTTTAAAAGTGAGTAATTTTAATTATGAAAATCGATAGGTGATAGACACTAGTGTCTTTTATCATATAACTTTTAATAGGGACTGGTTCTATTGTTCTAAAGAATGGAATTATATTGTCATATTAGGTGATGATGGGGAGCATGCTATTAAAGGTAATGGTTCAGTGCATATTCAAATGTGTGATGACTTGTTGGCACATTAGATGTTTGATATGTTTTTAAGCTTCGAAAAAATCTCATTTCTATGGATGCTCTTGATAGACAAGGACATAAATTTTCTAGTGATAATAGACAAAGTTGATTGTGACGAGAGGAAAATTATAGTATAACATCTATATCTTAATACAAAAGACAATAATTGGATCGATAGTTGTATCTTAGGGGGCGCTTGGTTCATAGAGGGTAATGGGAATGAGAATAGGAATGAATATAGTGAGGAATGAGAATGGATATAATCATTATAATTATGGTGGTTGGTTAAAATGAAGGAATGATTACCATTACCATTGATAGTGGTTGATTTGTTAAAAATGTTAAGAAATAAAAATTTGTTAAATTTTTGTTTTATAGCAAATTTTAAGTATATTTTAAACAATT
>JANKYE010000005.1:5514174-5529698 GCA_032467995.1 Erythroxylum dillonii | reverse complement strand
CTAGACAGTAACAAGACATTTCATACTGGTCGGACCACTAGCCGCTTCCGACCTCTCAGTGCATCGCTGAAAGGTTATTTTTGGATCATTTTTTCATCATTTTGCTCTCTTTTTTATTCTATCTTTTCATATGTTTATGCACAAGATTAATCAATGTTTTTTATTTTATAATTCTAATTGTTTTTAATTTTACTGTGCATAAATATGATTATTTGTTGAAAATAGTGAATGCTTACTTTTATCTGTCGTAAAATTAAGCATGCGAAATTATTTGTGAGGAGAAACTTTTAAATATTAATATATGTTTAAATTTTGTATTTTTCCTCTAAAATTTAACATCCGTACGGGCAATTAATTATCTTGTCGATAATTACTACTTAGTAGGATACTTAATATGGTGAAGAAATTTTATTAAAATATAACCGCACAGTTCTTCTATCCTTTTAATAGTACATTGATGATGTGGTTGTAATATTTAATAAATTGTTCTTACATATGAATGAGTTATATTTGTTTAAGGAATTTTAGCATGAATGATATAATTAATTTTGAATAAAAGAGCACAAATTGCATGATTATGTTTTAAAATGCATATCATGGTTATTACTCTTGGTTCTCATTCAGCTTTAAGCAATCCGAGAGTCTCTACCATCTTGACGTTACATGGAATAAACAACAAGCAATGGGTTGAATCTCTCATGATGAATTTGACTATCATGCGAATGAACTTGGCCTTAAGAATTGATGCACCACCTAAACCCACTTATGATGCTATTGAGAAGGATAAGAAATCGTACGAGGAGTGAGAATACTCTAACCGATGTTGCTTGATGATTATAAGGTATGATATGGATGAATCCATTCATGTTAGTATTCCAGAGGCTGATAGTGCAAAGAATTTTCTTATTGCCATTAAAAAGAAGTACAAGAAGTTCTCAAAGAATAAGAAAAATGAGTACTTAAACATGCTTCATCACACCATTTACGATGGTGCAAGTGATTAGGGTTCACATCGACAAGCTCATGGGTTGTTACCATAAGCTTAAGGCTATCGATATGGACCTTGGTGAGGATTACATGTTATGGTTTGTGGTAAGCACTCTTCCTTCTAAATTTGATTTGATCAAAACATGCTATAATGCTCAGAAAGAGCAATGGACTGTTGAGGAGATGACTGCTATTTTTGCTAAGGAAGAGGATGATATGAAAAAAGGAAGGGCAAGATGTAACATCCCGTCCCCATATTAAGGGTGAAGACCTGAAATTTCAATACATGTGAGCTCAAAGAGAGACTAAGGAAATGCATTTTTCTTGCTCATGCATAATGTTAGCATATATGCACATAAAAATTGAATATTGCACAAAAAAAAGTGGTACATGTATTCATTGACAACTTCCGGGTACAATTATTGTTAAATGTGATTTTATTGAAAATGAGAAGCAGAGGGAGTAGAAAAAGTGATCTTGGTATGAGTTGTGATAAGGAAAGATTTAGAAACAAAATTGGTAGTGATCTGAAAAATGTTCACTGAGTGTGCTTTAGTCTATTAGCCATAACTTTTTTTTAGTTATTGAAACGAGATGATTCTTAATTTGGATGAAACTAGAAACGTATGGATACATTTCTTATGAATTTGATTGAAGGTTTGTAATAAACTTAATTCATATTGGTTTTTGAATTTATGATATATAATGTATATTTGTTTAAGATTTTAGAAATGCATGTATAAAATGTTTCGTATGTTTGGTTCTATGTATGTTCTGTGCGTATGGCACTCGCAATGTTCTCTCAGGGGGTATATGGGGGTGTCACATGAAACATGCATAATGATATTTGTAGTCACTTCTTGTTAATATTGACATATATATGTTGATGTATATATGTAGTTTGACGAAAATGACAGGTACAAAAGGAGACAAAGGCGTAGTCTCTGTTGTTATACTTCATGCATGTTGTTTTAATGGTTATTGTTGTATTTGAACATCTCCAGGGCCTAATCATATGTAGTAAATATATCCTGTCGATATGATATTACAAATGATTTATTGGAGTACCCTTGGATGATGGAGATTGGTAAGATGGTTTGATTATATTATCCAAGTGGGAGAATCTTACAAGTATATGGACTAATATAATCATAACATTAATTTCATATTCACAACCATTAATTGAATTGCCTAATGTATGTTTAATAACCATAATGGAATGGTTAATAACTTCCTAATTGCATTTGAGGCACATGGTAGTACCCTAATAATTATAGGTTGGCACATTAAGCCATAGTTCATCACATCTATGAAATGACACAATTAGCCGCATTCTACCCATTAGGGTAGAACAAATTATAAATATAACAGATGGTGAAAATGTGTGGGGTTTACCGTGGATGTGTGTGGTGAAAATTCAAGAAGGATCTTCTACCATAAGCTCTCTCTCTTGCACAAGTTTATTGAATATTGATAGGTTGTGGTCTTTTAAATGAAGAAAATGAATCAAGATTCTATGCCCAACATTAGAGGTATGTTCATTTATTGTATAATTAATGCTCTAAATAGAATGTGGATCTTGGTATTGTGGTTATTGATGACTGCATTTATTTTTTAACCTTGTAAACTCGAAAATCATTAAGATGTTTAAAGGCATGTTAGGTTAGGGACAAGAGCAAATTATTAGTGCTAACTAAAGAATCACTCAGCTTGTTTCATAATGCTAAACACCATTAAGATTGTTCAGAGGTGGGAGAAAAACATAATAAATTTTCAGAATTAGGGCAAGAAGGTAAATGAGAGACTCATTAAACCAATCAACTAAAAGAAATGGTGGTATATTTGTATATATAAGCTCTTTTAGGTGGTGCATCAATGATAGCACAAAGTCTTAATAGTGCTAAGACCTTAAGAAAGCAATGAATCCTTCAAAAACTCGAGTAATCGCAAAAAACTATGTTATTGCAAAAAATATATTTTCTTTTATGTTTAGGGGATAGGCATCAAGGCTTTGGCCTTAACTACATTTCATTATAGGATGCTTGGATGTCATCTTTTATTGTTTTGTGGTTTTTAGTATTTTGAAGATAGGTTAAGTTACTAGATTTTTATCTTTTAGGTAAAAGCTTTTATGTTATGAGTAATCTCCCAAAGCTTGAGGATTTCTACAAAGCTTTATAATATTCATTCTATTTTTTTTAATGATAAAGGAGCAAGTATAGACCTCTATACTTAATACCATTTTTCAGTTTGCTCAAACAGTAGAGGTACCTAAGTGCCTTCTTACATTAGTTCTTTCCTTTATTCCAAGAAAACCAATTTGGTGTTTGCAATTTATACATTAAACAACCATAATAAGTTACAAATTGAGATCAAAATATCCTGTTGAAGTTATGATGCAATAAATAGAACCATATACATATCATATCATTTTTTTTAGTTTAATATGCCAATGTTAATCCCATATTGATGCTTTCAATATAATTTGATTTTATTATTTAGGTCTCTCAATTTTTGTTGATTAATATATTCATATGTTGATATGGTAACATAATTAAGAGAAATATGGGTGGGAATAAAGCGTATGTATCTTTTATTACTTAATGTACCTGATATATACTTGATATAGGAAATGTTGTTTATTGTTAATATATTCAACAATGTTGTTTATTGTTGTTTGGATAATTCAGCAAAAACTGAAAGAATATATTCTCAATTATGTTGAAGGAAATTATTGTTTAATGGTAAAACAATATCATCATTTTTTTCATTATTGTATGCAGTATATTAATTCTATTTGATTTAAATGTTTATCATGATCAATATTTATATTTCAGAATCCCTATATTGATTGTCCCAATTGTAATGACAAGATAATATTATGGATATTAAATGCTAACCTAATATTAGTTAACTTTTTATCAATGCATTAATACGAAAGTTAGTATTTTAATTATTTTTTAACAATGACAATTTTATACAATCTTTAATGAGCACTCAAATTGCAAGTATTTTGTAGATATTTAGTAGTGGTTAACAAGTTGAAGGGTTATTACTATAAAAAAAATTATGTTAGATATCTTATGTGCATTGGGTTTAGGAGCCTTATCTACAAGATTTATTGTTTACTCACAACAGATAAGTTTATAAATTAATTCATTTAAATAATATAAATCTGACATAAATGAAATATTTTTATTTTTGTCTTTATCTTATAGGTCTCATGTAACTACATATCTTGGGTGTTTAATGTACTTGGCTCCAATATTGACATGTTTTCATGTGTCCAATAGATTTTTGGAATTGTGATAGCTAAGTTTGTATTTAGATTATGAAAAACTAAGGAAGATCATTGTGCTATATGCAATACATTAAAATTTTATGAAGATGAAGGTTTTACTTCATATGTCCAAAGATGTAGTTAAGAAAGAATGACATATTCTTCAATATCTTAATATTATTTCCTAATCATTTACTTGTGATTATAATATTTATACAAGTTTAGAGAAAAAAAATATAGTTAAAGCTTACAAAAGATACCAATTAATTGGGTATAGGCCAAAATGATGTAAGTTCATTTATTTATTATTAAATTCAAATATGACAAAATAATACATAAGGGTGTGCATTTAGAAGATGACTTATGCAAGTATGTTGGAAAGAGGAAGTAGCCCCTTAGCAAGGGCAAAAAGGGGACACTTGTCCAAGGCTCAGATTTATAGGAGGCTTATTTATTAAAAAAGTTGAAAATTAATAAATCTATTCATTAAAAAGGGAAGAAATTGAAAAGTCAATAAATTTACTTCAAGATGTTTACATATACCAAAAGGTTTCTTAGGACTTTACCTTGTAAAAACTGATAAGAAAAAATATGTAGTTGAGTTTTTTATTTTAAATTTCAAGTGTTATTTAATATAGCTAAAAGAGAGTTCAGTCTTAACCATAAATTAGGCAGTCTAACGATTCTATTTCAATTTTGTTATGAAAAAGAAAAGAACAATTCAGATGTGTACATTTACGCAAGTTAAAAGATGATAAATACACATACATGCATATTAGACCTAAAAAAAAAAGGATATTCTGAGATCAATTTGCTAGAGATATATGCTAATATTTTTATTAACAACGATATATTTTATTAATATAATAAAATATATTGTTATTGATTTTTATTTTGATATAATATATTAATAAAATATTATTAATATAATAGTTTATTAATATCAACGATGGAGATATGCATCCTTTTTAAAGTCAATAAACAAAGTCCATTTTTCCTTCTTAGCTCATTTGACTTGCTTAGTAACTAGTCTCAAACTTTTTTACAGTTGCAGTAAATGTTTTTGAATTGTTTAGAGCTATGCATTATAAGTTGATCAAAGCATTATTTACCTATTAAGTTGACATTTTATCTTCTGTCTATGCTTCTTCTTCCAAGTGCAAAATTTTCCATCTATTATTTTGAAACTACATTATCTTTCCCTCGATAACAACTTAAGATATAGGAAACATCTAACTATTTCCATCACAATCAATTGCAACTAATAAAGCACCTTCAAGCAATGTCTTAAAAAAAGATCCATCTAGCTATTTTTTTACAACCACTAAGAAAATCATACTTCAAAGCACTAAATTGTACTTCAAACCTCTTAAACATTGGTTGTATAGGCTTTTCATCAAGTTCATTTGAATAATGAATTACCTATCTTAGTCAGACCGACGTAATTTTTGTAAATAAGATCAAAGTTTTGCATAATGACCTTCTGTAAACCCTTATAGTATCACAATATCCTCTCATTTAGCCTTATAACGTTAGGATTTAGCTACCTATAAACTATACTTTCACTATTTGGCCAATTTAGATTCCTCCTAAACTTATATAAAATTTCATTGTTAACCATTTGTTTCTTTGAAGTCTCCTACAACTATGTTTATTTTTATTATCTTTATAATAAATATTTTTCATTTCCAATCTAGCTAGCATAATCCCTAAATGGACATTGTGGCTCATAAACAACCTTCATTCTCACATTAAATCTTGTCATTTAAACATTATATCCATTTGTGATTGCACAATTTATAATTACTTCCCTAAGTTGCATCTCATCATTAAAATTCATGCCAATTTCAAACAGAAAATCCTTCGTATCCACTTTCGAATTAAACATGATACGCTTCTTCCTTTTGATAGATACTTTACACCATCCATCATCACTACCAATTGATGATTGAACTCTTGTATCACTATCCTTATATTCATTACATCAACCATACGAACTCCCTTCTTATCTTTGTGAATTTGTATAAGTAGCCTCTTCATTGCAATCTTTTCCACTGCTTCTAACCTCATCCACAACATCACGCATTCAATTCAACTACATGCCATCTGATAATAACATATTCTTCATCACCAATTGCATATATCTCATCTTTAAATGAATAATCTCCGTATTCCCTTATCTAAATAACATTGAAATCTTAATCATCTTGCTCCACTTGAACTTGGAAAAAACTCTTTTTCATTCATACTCACATTATCTTCCCATCGCAGCTAGTCGTGGGTAGGAGGTATAGATGGATGTTCCTGGGCTGGCTGTGGCTCAAATAATCCCTCCTTAAATCTTGACACTTTATTCTCATAAGATCTCCACTGCTTTCCTCCAGTTATCGGTGGTGGATAGAGTTGAGTTTCCATCTTTCAACTAGTTTCATCATCTATCGCAGGAGTGGATAATCCACTTCAAAAAAAGAATTGCTTGTTGTGCTCGAATCAATCGCTTCGGATGCAATTTGTGACTGAACTGATCCACCGGGATGGGAATGAATGAGAAGATTGGAGTAGTCTTTTTTTTAGTCAGAAGGAATTTTTCTTCATTAGAGTCATTCGAAGAATGAACAATCAAAGGCTTATATTGTGTATTAGTTTCATAGTAATTGCCAATATCAAAAGTAGATTCTTCGTCATCTATTGCAAATGTCTTATAACCATGCTCGTGATAGACTTTAACATTATAGTAGTTTAATTCTTGCATGCAGTTCATCATTAATAACATGTCCTTATCACGGTGTAAGCTTAATTTTTTAATCATTTCATCTACTCTTTAGGAAATTTGTAAAACATAGAGACTACTATGTTCGTTATATTCAAGCACTCCTTTTAAAACTAGTATGATGAGTTTATCAACACCCATAATATTCTTCCTTTTTATCTTCCCCCCACCATGTTTGTTGTTGTCATTTTTATCCAACATCCCACCATAATGAAATTCAAAATTCACCAACATTTGCATTACATATAAGATAGCATTAGATTTTAATAAAACATATTAACATGATAAAAATAGAAAAAGTTACCAAAAGCAGCCTTGTTTGACAGTCAAACAATGATGATATTAGCTAAGAAAATGATGTTGATATTTAATAATACCTTGTTTTATTAATTTTTTGTTTTAAGGAAAGACAAGATAAAGGATACATGGAATCATTATTTTCTCACCATTACACATATGTTACAAATTCTTCAACCAATCTACAAGCAATGCAAGTCATTAACAAGCTAAGTATATATCTTTAGATCAATATTAATTTGATAACTTCTACATGGGATAAAATATAGCTAAGAGAAATTGTTCCTTGAATTGCTTATTCCTAAGAATCACATATTCAATTGAGTTATTGATGAGATTTTGGTTAATGAGGTTATTAACTAATTACAAGGAAGAATGAGGTTATTAACATAATAGAGGACACTAACATAACTAGGAAAGAATAAGGTTGTTAACAATGCCAAAACATGGCTTTTTAATAAGATTTGTGAAGTAATTTTAAAATGTGAAAAACTGAAAGGTCAAACAAAAGAAAAAATGACAATTAACTATTATCCAATTCACTTGGTAACCATTATCTTCTTTGGGATACATGCGTGCTAAATCAATATAAAGGAAACACCTGAAACAACACCAAAATAATGGATCAAGCATTATGGAAATGGAAGATACCATATTGAATATGTGATGTTACATCAATGATAGATAATAAAGCAATGTGGTAGTGCAGCTTTAAAAAGAATTAAAACCTAAGAATGCAATGAGAGTGTAAGGAGGAGAGTAGGGAGAGGACAAGGTTGTTAATGAGAATGTAAATTACCTGAAAGGAGAGGGTTTATAATTATACGTACGAGTAACCTGAAAATGGGAAACAGATGTGTAACCTAACCATTTAAGAGTGTGAAAAAGGCACTCAAAAGTGAGTTTTGAAATAGCATTGGAATGAAACGAAGGTCCCAAATGGAGTTAGCTTCTGGCGGAAGAAGTACTAGTAGCACAAGAAAAAGAGAAAGTGTAAAGAGCACAGGCTATGATCGCTGTTTTGCGATTCATGCACTGTAGTCACAAGTGCGTGGATCCAAACTTCAGCTTTTTCTTCCATCACACAGAACCCCTTTCTTTTGTATATGCTTTTGTTAAGGCGTGGCTCCATGCAAGCTGGAACACCTTCAACTCTTTGGCTGACACCCACCCACGCCCCCCACGAAGGCTGTATTGACTTTGTTGGGTATAAAGCTTCAAGTGAAACATGAACGTAGGCTTTCTTTAAGCTGAGGGCTACGTTTTAACAATCCTATTTGGGCTTGTTAGTTTTAGAGTTGATGAAGCCGATCCAATTGAGTTGCTTCTTTTATGAGTAATACTTAATCACTGAAAAGCGTACTAGGTGATGATATTATTGTTTAATAATGAAAGTTGATAAAATAAATAAATTGAAAGACAAATAAATAAGCGTGAAGATGGGCTATCTATCATCAGCGTTTGTTCCAACGTCTGCTGGTTTGTTTGTTGCATTGGACTGGACGACTAAACTTTGTTCTTTTTGGTCTACTAGGAGTATGAAGGACAATCACATGAAGATAACGTTAACTAGTTCAGGTCAATGCCTCCATTAAGTTTAATATATATAGGGCAGAATAGGATTACGATTAGGTTTAGAATTAGGATGCCGAGAATATTCAGTATGCCAGTGCCATGCATTCACTCACAAGCTTCTGTTAGGACACGCAAAGTCAAAATTAAGGGGCCCGCTGGTTATAATGAATATAAGAGCTGAAAATTACACTTAAAAAAGGGAATAAATATGTCGATCAGGTTGCTGAATCTGACACTTGTCCTGTCTGAAGTATCGGTTATACTGAAATCTCAACTTTACAGTCTATTAAGTTGCATACAAAGTAATAATACAGTACAGGTACAACCTATTATATGTCATCAGGTTGACAGTCAATGGACATCATCTTGTACCATAATCCAACATTTCCCACCTGAAAGGATTTGACACGTACACCACTTCAGGACAACTCTTGAAAAAGAGAGCCACACACACACAGACCGCAGCAATGGCCACCATCGAAAGCATTGCAGGCTTATACACCATAGACCTGCTGGATGATTTACAAGCAAGTTTTTTATGGCAAAGCTTGCACTGAGACTGCGTTGGTCTAAATATTGCATGTCCCATCTCAAAGCTGCTGGTTAACCCTTCATTTTGTTTCTTGTTTATATTGGTGTCCGGATGAGATTCAAGAACCTCGAGCGCAACTTGGTCCAAGGCAGGTCGCTTATTGATTTTCCTCTGTATCAAGTGGATGTAAGAGTAGTGGCCTCGCAACCGTGCATAATCTTCAGGGGCAAACCCTGTGCTATCTCTACAATTCTTCCAAGCTTCAACTCCCACCTAAAACAAACAAATACATAGTTTATATCCCCATATGATCATTCCGAAAAGAGGAAACTACTTCCAGATTGGAATCGTTTCATAATATGAACCCATGAAAAGCATATTTTAAACAGAATTTCCTTATTTGCAAGTCCAAAAACAAATAATTTAAGAAAATATTACCATTCCAGGGTCATCTGTTAATGCATCCAGTACATTTTCAGAACCGTCTTTGCCAGCCGCTATGTGGAGAGGTGTCAAACCCGCAGGGCCTGAAGCATCAGGCGTAAAGAAAAAGTTCTGGCTTCCACCGAGTAGCACCTTGTTTTCAGATCCTAATTCCTCAGGGACATATCTTAAAAGCAGCTCCACAAGAGACCTACAGTTCCTCCTCACAGCTCTGTGAAGAAGGTTCATTTCTGACAATGCTAGGTTAAGAGATGAGAACTCTCCTTTACCTACAAAGCCATTGAGCAGTATGTTCAATAGTTTTTTCACTACAGCACACCACTCATGGTCCACTGAAAACTCCATGAGCCATTTGAATCGTTTCAAAGGGAAGAGATCCACATTAGGATCCAAACTGCCCAATCTAGATTTTACTTGACTTCTATGAAGAAGCCAACCCATTTCGTGAATAAAATCAATTGCTTGATTTTTTGCTTCCATTGCTCCAGTTCCTTCAGTATCAGCATTTGCTTCATCAAACTCCAAAGCACTCTCAAGCATACGTATCTCTGAACAAACATCTTCTTCTGCAACTATGAAAGGAAAGAAGCTGCTGCTGAAACCATGGTCCTCAATCTGGCAAAACAAGAATTAAACTCAGCATACATTATATGAAAAATTTAAAAGGCCTTCTACAAAATCCATCCATGATTTTTAATGCATAAGGTGCATTATGGAGAGAACTTGCTGGTAATGAAAAAGATAGCGCTGTAGGATACTGAAGTCAACAGCACCTCAATAAACCCCCTTCCAATAGTTGTGGGAATTGAGCAACAAAAGTTCACACGTAGTAGCTCATCATGCCCTCTGAAGCTATCAACGCTTTCCATCATATCATCAGAACTTTCATAATCCATATAGTTCCCTTCAACTGCACATAATAACCTGAAAAGCAGAAAAATAAATGGAGACAGAAAGAAGTAACTTAGAAGCTTATAAAACCAACATAAGAAGCATAAGATTATCCTAAATCTCAAATTTAGCTCCACATTTACATGCATATATCAAGAATAATTACCTTGTGGTTGGCCGAGAAAGGTTGATGCCTTTAATTGAAAATTTAACTTTTGCAGAGGCAGATACTGCAATTGGCTTGACACTTAAAATTTTACTGTAGTTGCTACTTCTGATAGGTAAAGAAGCATCCACAACTATCTGACCTGCAAAACAGAGTATGCCAAATAACTCAATGAGAAGTCTTTTTTCCCTTGGCGATGAAATTTAAAACCTAAAAAGCTGAAGGCAACAGACCATTGCAGACAAATGCTATTTGATGCTGCACCCTAACGTACAACCATCCAGTTCTCCAGAAAATGTCATCGGATACATCCAGTAGCTTACTCAAACTGGAGCTGAGATCATAACAAAGCTGCATAGAAGAAAACTCGATTGTCAGCCAGCAATTTCTTTTGTGGAAAAGTTCAGGAAGGGGAAAAAAAAAGTCACAATGCACCAGAAGCTTACACCATCCCATGCCGCCGCAGGCTGATGAAGATAAATGGTCAAGATGACACAACCGGGCCTAATGTAACTCTCAATATCAGTAGGACTATGGGACAGCCAACTCAGAATCTGCAAGTTAAAACATCTCAGAGTATATGCACAGAAAAAGAAAAAGAAAAAGTAAAAGTGTAGCACCAACTTTATGCTCAATAGAACATACCTGGCTTCGTAAGACAACAGGCAAGTCATTTGGTTCTTTTCCAAATAGCTTGAAAACAATTCTGTCTGTGCGGCTCTGAAATGGTTGCATAAGAAAATAGATGTCAACTGCTAAACCCACAAGAGTAGCATAGAAGTTAGAAATGAGAAGCTTAGTTTGGGACAAATCAAAGAGACAACCGACAACTCTTTAAGTGCAAGAAATCAACAATATGCTTTTAGCATAAGTGATGAACCCTAGTTGAACCCAATACAGAGGGGACATAAAGGGCACAGAAAAGTTGACAACACTATACCATCAATGATTTTGTAATTATTCCCTAGCACAAAAGTTTGCACCCTCACAGTTGCATATCCAAGATATTGGTGGATCTTTTAATTCCTCTGTATACCAATCACCAAGCTACAAAAGGAGTAGCGCATTCCTTCCAATATAATTATAGGCAAGATCAAATTGATCCAGCCAGGTAACTAAACAAGATAATCATACTCACTATTGAAAATCCATATTTGAGTGGACATCAAAGATCTACCAAGAAAGTATCCCACATTCCACATATGCAAGGAATCAGATTTGTTGCTGCAATACAATAATACCTGGGTATCAACACTCGAACTAGAAGGCGACTGGGCAGATGCTGAATCTGAATTTCCACTCGTCTCGGGTGGGCTTGACTGGTGTGAGTCTTGTTGTACCCATGAAGGACACTCAAGGGAGCTTGTACCTAAATTTGCAGTAGCCGGTGATCTCTCAACATCTTCAGCACCATCATCCAAGTCAATATATACATCGTTCAAATCGAAGTTGTTCATTTTAACCTGCCCTGCATGAGTGTCTTGCACTTCCCTATATACTGGATACTCCTTTGGAACACTGGGTTCCAGAGATGAACTTGCTTGTACATTTGCAACATTAGCATCACACATACGTACAACTTGCTGCAGCATTAAATTAGAAACTGCTTCAGGTATCGTTTAAACACCTTGAATGCCTCTGTCATTTAAGATCAAAGTTTGGAATACCTCAGAATTTCTGGACAAATTTGTATCATTCAGCAAATCTCGATGCTCCTGCAACAGTCCTGATATGTTTCTTCCACCTTGTTCGACAGTATGGTTGGCAAGGCTCCGTAAAAGATGAGATAATAGATCTTGGTCAGTTGCCTGGTCTGATCTATTGGCTGCAATTTGATAAATGCAAAGTCAAAAAAACAAAAATAAAAAATTTTGCTGACTGCTGAAAAAAGAATGGAACCGTGAAACAGCAGAACAAGAACTGTTGAGGATGCAGCTGCAGAACTGGATGGTACTCACAATGCATGTTAGAAAGTATCCTCAATAGACTTATTAATAGATAACCACTAGTCTGGTCATCGTTTGATGCATTTCCGCTGCCAGTAGGTTCAGGATTTGTCTTTCTTCTTCTTTTATTATGACCAGCTAAACGCCTTCGGCAACTTCTCTTCCCTTCATCAAACTCTTGCAGGACATGAAACCTACCATAAGGCAACGACGGACACACCTAGGTATCAATTAATGAGACATATAGATAAATCACAGTACTAATTAACACGGACATAGCAGTCAATAAAAATCCAAAGCATCAATAGATGAATGCAAACCTGCTGCATTGCTGACAAAACCGCTGCATCACATTACCAACAACGGCCTTGCTGGCCTTGGAATGCATCTCACAGACCTTATGACGACGATGATAATCCTTTGCGTGGCTCAGATCAGCACCACAGTCCTCAACTTGACAAACTGCACGGCTTGCACCACTTCCTACCACCTTACTCTTCTTTCCAATATTTCCCTCCCAATTCTGAACCTCCTTTCCAGGAATAGGTTGCCCATGCCCACCTAGCTTTAAACTGAGGCTACCAACCTCCTCATCATTCAGATTGTCATCTTCAACGACAATAACTCTTCTCTTTTTCTCCAAGTCCCTTTTACCTTTCTCGTTTCCCAAATTCACATCATCAGAGCATGAGGAAGAGCTATTTGAGGAATTGCCAGTAGCGGGAATTGCTGTACCAAGAGGGAAAAACTGCCTACTTGTGCTAGTAGATGGCACTGGATTCAAAGGTCTGGCAATAAAAAGATCTCCGTCCCATTTCCAATCATTCAAATCCCATTCTATGCTTCTCTTCCCCACTGCACGCAGATCCGTCATACCCATACCATAGAAACGATGAGCCTCACCTCCAAATCTAGCCTCCATAAATTAAGCCCAAATAACCAAAAGATCCAAAACCTATCACCAGCTAAACCAACGGTAAATTAAGAAATCTCAAACAAAAGAAAAAAAACGAAAGGAGATAAACTAGAAACCAGTTCCACCAAAAGATCAGAGCTTTAATCCCCAAATAATAAACGAACCCAAAAACTAAAACTAATCAGCTTCACTCCTTCCCGACAAGTCCAAAAACAGAACACAACCATGGTTCCAATTACGAGCAACCCATATCCCAAATAGCCCTCAATCAAATACCTGTCCTTTCAAGCAACTCACTTGAACAAAGACCACAGGTGGGCATCAACCGCTACATGAAGAACTTAACTCCCCCGACAACAACTAAATCAACTCATGATTAAAAAACAAAAGGCCAAACTACTAAAACAAACAGCAAGAAGAGAGAACCCTTTTACTCAGCAGAATCTTTGTCGCTAATAAACCCAGAAGAGATCGTTGCCGGAAAGTGCAGGTAAGCCGAGAGACAAGTGGGCGAAAAGTTCGGGGGCAAAGACGGTAATGATTCGGATGTATGGTGATGATGCATAGAATGGTGATGGTGGTGGTGATGGTACGATGATGATGCTGCTGATGATGATGCGAACGTGTTTTTTTTTTTTTAAAGAGAGAGTGTCGTAGGGTGAGGCTTGGTACACACAATCACAATTCACAATTCACAAATCACAATACAAACATAAAATATAAATCTCTCTTTTTTTTAATATATACGAGAATAATTAAGTTGTGTGGAAAGGAAGGAAAGAAAGTGTGAGTTTTGCACAGTACACCTACACCCAACACCAAAATGGTGGGTCCAATCACACACTCCGTGTTTTTCTCACACTTACGCTAAAGAGTTAAAGAATAAAGATGGCTTCCCCAGTCCCCAACTCCCCATCCCCCACCTTCGTCTTTTATATTTATTCAGCGAAATACAATAACGTAAGAATAGGTGTGGTGACATCGAAATCGTACATTTTTTTAATCTTGTGTTTTTGTTATCATGATTATTCATTTTATAAGAAGATTAAGTGCTCCATAAATCCTATATTTATCTATATGAAGTAGAAATTATGTATCGAAAGAAATTTTAATTTATACAAATGATACTTCGAATTTAGAACAAACCTGAAGAAATTTTCGATACTTTTTATCTTTTAAGTTGTTCTGTCGGATCGATTGCTGAAGACCTTTAATCTCGATCCGATAAAAAGCTCGAATTAACATAACATAAGATCTATTAACCCAAAGAAGCTGTAGAGGGCAACAAAAATTCACGGACTGCCTAAAGATTTTCTTTAATTTAAAATGTCTCGACTTTTTTATTATTAAGACTTTATTTTTAGAATAAGTCCGAATCAAATTACAATAATTTGAATTGTGATTATTACGAGTGAATCAAGGTCAATGACATTGTTAATTGAGATATAACGTAAAAGCCGGAAATCGGAAAATGTTAAAAAGTGGAGATCATAACATTGACATATTGCAATCCGTAAAGTATTTTGATGGTCAATGAGCTTTCATCAACTCTGTGATGGTCAGTGGGATTTCAGGTCTTTCAGGGGTACCCTAACTAACTAACTGATTCTTATATATATATATTATCTTGTAAAGATCTCCTATGGCTAAATGAATCGAGTATCAACATAATAATAATCCATACCTCTATAAAAAAATTATTTTTAATTTTTTAAAAAAT
>JANKYE010000005.1:5489134-5508525 GCA_032467995.1 Erythroxylum dillonii | reverse complement strand
CAACTCAAGGTGTCTGCTTTGCGGATCTGTTAACGAGAGATGACAAGAGACATATAACTATTCCTCTGGGCGGACAAGGAGCATGATGTCCAAGCCATGAATAATTGCGATCATACCGCCTTTGTAATGATCAATATAGATTCTGTCCCAGCCCAAATAATTGTCATGTTCAACATGAAATCTAGTCATATGATTACATGATTGGTTGCTCACTACTCTCCCCAAACACAAGAGACGAACTTCAGCCCATAATTGTAAGTTAACTTAGAACGAGACAAGTGAGGGGATTTAACTGTAAGTTCTGAAACATTGTATGTTATACAAGAGGACAATGCCAACGTGCTAGTTTCTGGGTGGATACATTATTCCGCACCAGCCACTAGTCACCAAGCTTCGTGTTGTTTTTCTTTCCTCTTCCCAAATGGTCAGCCCAAATTTCATGGGCCGGTTCATTTTCTGATATAGGCTGCAAAAGACGAGACAAATCCAGTTGGGTGCGAACCATTACCAGGTTGTTTCTTATGCCGATACCCATCTTTTAGTTGATATCCAAGATAGCACCCAATCCAGTAATTCCTATTTATTACTAAATCCTTTTATTGTTGTTGTTATTAGATTAGAGCGCTAACCTGTCAGCACAGACAACCTCATTCAGCTAGCCAATCATCTAAAACACCGACTCTAGTATTGTGGACTCAAGCTCACATAATAGGAACCCTCATTTGCGAAAGGTGGTAAAGTCAATCTAAAAACAGTAGAGTAGAACCTGGCAAGCCAGTTTCAATATACACAGATTCTGGTCTTCGCCTAACCCTAAAGAGGAAGAGAAAAAGTAAAGTAAAAAACAAAACAAAGGAAAGGATCAAGTCGTTGGTTTGTGATTGAAATAAAAATTCCGTGTTTAAACTCCTTTTATTGTTCTCTGAACTCCCCCGAATTCAGGTAAAGTCAACAAGCGCCCAGAGGAGACTTTTACCTCCCTTATCCTCCTCCGCTTGGCTGGCTTTTCGACCCAGATCTCTCCCCCACACTCGCCACTATCTATCAGTGAGTTGCTCACTTTATTTCATTTCTCATCGATCAACTGAATTTACACACTTTGCCTTAATTTTCGTTTTGTATTTTATGCTTTCCAATTAGTCAACGGCGTTTGATTTTGTTTTGCTGTGTCTCTTTGATCCAATCGGTAAACTGTACTTGAAGCAGTGGGTGTTACGGACGGTTATTATTTTTGTTTCTTTCATTTGATTTTTGTTGCGTGTTTCTCTCCGCGATGTTTCTGTTTCGATAAGGAGTTCCGATGAAGCTTTTATGCTTCTCTTTGTTTTGTCCCCATCTTTTTCGCCTTCTGAACATGATTTGTTGTTGAAATCATAAGAAGAGAGAATGAGTACGAATTATGAGATTATTTAGTACCCAGACCATGAACAAGCGTGCTTGTGAAAATTGCATTCCTTTGTTGGAGATGATTTGAACTAGAGTTCGTTTTTTGCTTGTTTAAGCAGAGAGAGGAATTCTCAAGGGTTTGATTGAATCATGAGCTGCTTCAGCTGCTGTACAGAGGATGAGATCCATAAAACTCCTGATAGTGGAGGTCCCTACCCTGTTAAGAACTCAGCAGGTATTATTTTTGTTTCCGTTTGAGATGTTATGGATAGAATTTAGTTAACTATTTGTTTAACCAAGCTGTGTTTCTACTAGCAGGTAATGTTGGCGGTTTCCGTGGGTCAGAGGCTGTACCAAAGGGTGCTCCTCCTGTCAAAATCCAGCCCATCGAAGTCCCTCCAATAACGTTGGATGAACTAAAGGATGTTACTGACACCTTTGGGACAAATGCCTTGATTGGTGAGGGCTCGTATGGAAGAGTGTATTATGGGGTTCTTAAGAGTGGTCAGGCTGCTGCCATCAAGAAACTAGATGCCAGCAAACAACCTGATGATGAATTTCTAGCCCAGGTTTGTTGAGAACTGAAAATTGCTCCTTTTTTTCTATTAGCATATTCTTATTTTCTTCTGAATGTGTAATACTTGTCCAATTTTTTCAGGTTTCTAGGGTGTCGAGGCTGAAGCATGAAAATTTTGTACAGTTGTTGGGCTATTGTGTTGATGGAGGATCTCGTATACTTGCCTATGAGTTTGCGTCTAATGGATCTCTTCACGATATTCTTCATGGTACCCCCAATCATGCTTTATTACTTCAAGTACACAGGGATTTGGGCTTACAAATATTTTTATAAGTGTTGTGAATTTATCTCATTTTTAATATGAAGAAAAGTTTATTGTGTTTAGAACTAGTAGATCATTTCTGCAATTTTCAGTCCATTGTTTGACCGGGTTCAAGTCTTTATGAATGATTCTATGGACAACTTGGGCAAAAGATGCTTGTGTTTTTCTTCCAGTTCTTCTACTAGGGATCTTTAACGCAATGGAAAACAAACTTTAATACCAGGAATAGTACCTATTTACCCTTGAAGAGGGCTAGTGGGATGCCTGCTTGTCTAGTGAAAGATATCATCGATCTTCTAACCATGTAAACTTTTGTTATGTGCACATGATTTCATTTTTTAGCTTCAAGATAATTTATTCCTTATAGATGTTGAGAATTGAGAAGGCAGATTTATGATACTAGCTCAAGAGAGTGAAAACTTGGTTGCAATGTTGAGTAATCTCTGCCTTATTTTGTCGACATCTTGTTAATGCAGGGAGGAAAGGTGTTAAAGGAGCTCAACCTGGTCCCGTCCTTTCATGGCAACAACGTGTAAAAATTGCTGTTGGTGCTGCCAAAGGTCTTGAGTACTTGCATGAAAAGGCTGATCCTCATGTCATTCACCGTGACATTAAGTCCAGCAATGTGCTGATTTTTGATGATGATGTTGCAAAGATTGCTGATTTTGATTTGTCAAATCAAGCTCCTGATATGGCGGCACGTCTCCATTCCACTCGTGTTTTGGGAACTTTTGGCTACCATGCACCTGAGTAAGCTATTTGTCGTGATGATTTCTCCAGCTATGTTCATTATTCTTCTATCACTTTAAAAATATACTGTTATGAGGAAACAAAGGGGCTCGGTACACGTGAAATCATCCTTTTGAGATTTTCATTTGATGGACTAGTTCTGTGTTTCCACTATGTTAGATTTAGAATTTCATTTTCCTTATTTCCCTTTTGGTCAAATGTAAGTTACTGGACATTCCTTAATTTATATCTGGATGTGTGAACACCTTGAATGCTACTTAATAGATAAAACTGTTTTCTTTATACTGTTGGGCAGATATGCAATGACTGGACAATTGAATGCCAAGAGCGATGTCTATAGTTTCGGTGTTGTCCTTCTCGAGCTTCTGACTGGGAGGAAACCAGTTGATCACACATTACCTCGTGGACAGCAGAGTCTGGTGACATGGGTACTAATCTGATTTTCTCAATCAATTGATAATACTTTGTGATAAAAGCTCTTGAAAAGGGGAAAAGCTTCCTCCTTTCTTTTCCTTGTTTCTTGGAATCCTGGTTGATTACTAAATCTCGTAATGTATAGGCCACACCAAAACTGAGTGAAGACAAGGTTAGACAATGTGTTGATGCAAGACTACAAGGAGAATACCCGCCGAAGGCAGTTGCAAAGGTGCGTCAACATTTCAAGCTTTGAGCTAATTAAATCATCCAAATGATATTCTTTTTATTGAAGAAATAGCACGAGTATTATTTGTGTCCAACTCTATCCACTTATCTTTGTATGGGATTAAGTTTTCAGTTTCATTCACCAAACTAATGTCTAAACCTGTGCAGCTGTGTGTTTGTTGTAGTCACTCCCCATTGGGAGGAATCCTGAAGTAAAAATTGTAGATATGAGGTGTTATTCGACCTTTCTCTGAGTCCTATATTCATCTTCTATTACAGATGGCTGCGGTAGCTGCCTTGTGTGTTCAATATGAAGCTGATTTCCGGCCGAACATGAGCATTGTGGTCAAAGCCCTCCAGCCTTTGTTAAATGCCAGGCCTGGACCTGCCGGTGATACACCAAGCTCTTGATCATCGTTGGATCTGTTGGTCAATCGCAAAGGTCTTAGATTATAGCCTTTTCTCCCTATCCCCCGCCTTTTCCTGCAATTTGGGCACAATTGGACACCTGTGCAAGCACTGGGAAGGGTTGTAAGAAGGTTGTGGTAAACTATTGGACTAGTTCCGGGGTTCTTCCATCATATGCTATGGATTGATTTGTTCCTAATGTGTGAGCCTATAAATCGCACCATACAGTTTTACCTTGTCTCTCATTTTCCTTTTTGGTTTAATTTCTTCTGCTTCTGCCGTAATTATTTACCAGCTTCTGGACTGATTCTATCCTATCTGTAACATGCTTAGATGTAAGTAGATGTGAATGGGTTTATATTGTCGGAATTTTTCTGAGTTCCATGAAATATATTGGGATTTTCTTTATTCTGGCCAATCTGGACTTAAATGTTGTGAATTATGATATTATCTACTTTGATGGTATAGAATTGGTACAGCAAATCGGTTACCTTGACAACAATTGAACACTCATATAAGGAATGCAAATCTATGATTAATATTCATGTTAAAAGTGGGTCAATTATAAGGTGCACGTTCAATCTTACACCTGAGTGCATGGAAAGGAAAAAACACTTGAATTTATCAGCTATGAAGCCTACATTATTGTACTTGGTTCATGAACGGTACATTTGTTTATCATCTATTTCAAGCTTCCAATTTCTGTTCACATTAGAAAACTGCTCTTGCATTACTCAACAAATGGTTGTGTGCTCAATGCCATTAGAAATATATTTCTAATCTATAAAAACATTATATAATTATGAGCTGTTCTACAAATTTTGAAACAAAAGGGAAAAAAAAAAATACAGGCTTGAGATTACTCTTCCAGATCTTAATTCTGGTAAGGTTGAATCAGTCAAGGCGTCCACCTCCAATGGATTGAAGCACACAGTAATGTAAACCAATCAATTCTCAACCCATAACTTATCAAGGAAGAAAAGGGTTGTGCGAAGGATTCGACTCTTTCTGTTTTTTGTAAGCCCTGAAAAGCAGAAATTAAAAGAAATAGAGTGTTTTTATATGTTCAAAGCTTCGAACAGAGAACAGATGATGATCTAAAGAGGATTGGAGGGAGTCCGTTGGAAAGTGTTACCGACCTAGTGGCACTAGAAGCCCCAAGCCCAACTGTCCCCAGTATTATGAAAAGGAAAGGGATGCCAATGAAGGTAGGATTACTTCTTCCCCTGTTTCCTCTAGGAACACCAGTCCTCACAACTCGACTATATACCCCTAATCATGAGAAATACCATCAAAGTTTAAAGAAGATAGCTCAGAAGAAGTAATACAAAAACGGGATGCAAGTAATATAGTTACCTGAAGCTGAACCTTCACCCACTGCACCTGCAATGGCGAACAACGAATCAAGTTGGAGTCTTTAATGGTCTAGAACGGCTCACACAATCAACCATTATGCAAACAGTGTGACTTCCACTTGTTAAGATAAAATGCCCTCGGATCGGATATCGGCTGAATTTAATAACCCGAAAAATAATAACGAAAATAAAGATAGACAAAATAAATGAGACAGAACACAAAAATTTACGTAGTTTGGTTAATGTGACCTACGTCCACGACCGGAGGGTGAGCAATTTTACTAATATGTGAAAAATGTATACAAGTACAAAGGCTGGAATAAAAGGCTTTCAATACTCATAAGTATACAGAAGAGAGGATGAAAGGATAGGAAGTTTTGTAAGAAGGAAATGGTGCGTTCCTAAGTTTGCAAACATCCCTTCTATTTATAGCTGATGAAACCTGAGGTTTCGCCCAAATTTTTCTAACCTGCAACCATAAATTGTTGAATGCATGAAGAAATCGCCAGCCATATTTGAATGCATGCAACCAATCACAACCTTCTTTCTTTGACATTTGAGGAATGTAGGCAACCAATTGCTGCCAGCCAAGTTTGACTTGTGGAGGGGCCAAGCCATATTCGCATGCAACAAATTGGTGTGTTCCTCTATAAGCCTGCAACCATATTTATAGACGTGGGCCCCACAAGCAAAGCTGAACTTTGTTTACAAAACTGAGGCAGTGGGTCCTGCAAGATAAGTCCAAGGCAGTGAGCCCCACAAGATAAAATCGAGACAGTAGGTATAAGAGATTTGATTCATTTATGTTAAGTCATGATTTCTCTAGGAGCATGTATGATAGTTGTGTTTACTTTCAGAAGTTAGATGACTGCTCATTTATCTATTTGTTGTTATATGTTGATGATATGCTCATTGCAGTCAAGAATGCCACACATATTCACCATTTGAAGGCATTATTTCATGGTGAATTTTAGATGAAAGATTTGGGAGCAACAAAGAAAATTCTTGGTATGGAGATAAGACGTGATTGAGGAGCTGGTAAATTATTCTTAATCCAAGAGAATTATCTCCATAAAGTTTTGGAGAGATTTCGCATGCGAGATGCCAAAGTAGTTAGTACTTCTCTTGCTAGTCATTTTAAACTATCTACTGCTCAATCACCACAGTCACAGGAAGAGGAAGATTATATGACAAGTTCCGTATTCTAGTGCTGTCGGCAGTATTATGTATGCAATTGTATGTACTCATCTTGATATTTCATAAGCTGTTAGTGTCGTTAGCAGATATATGGCCAATCCTAGCAAAGAACATTGGTAGGCGGTGAAATGGATTCTAATATACTTGAAGGGCACTTCAAATTTTAGTTTGGAGTTTGGTAGAACCAGCAACACTTTGGTTGGTTTTGTAGATTCAGATTATGCCGATGATCTCGACAGATGCAGGTCTCTGACAGGTTATGTATTTTGCATTGGAGGTTGTGTCGGTAACTGGAAAGCTACTCTACAACATGTAGTGGCTTTATTTACTATTGAAGCAGAATATATCACAGTTACTGAAGCTATCAAAAAAGCATTATGGTTGAGAGGTTTATTTGGTGAGTTATCCCTTTATCAAGGGGTTACTACTGTTTATTGTGATAGCCAGAGTACTATTCATTTGACGAAAGGTCAGATGTATTATGAGAAGACGAAGCATATTAATGTAAAGTATCATTTCATTCGAGATACTATTACAGAGAAGAAGGTCCTTATTTAGAAGATTAACACTAAGGACAATCCTGCTGACATGTTTACGAAGGTTCTTCCAATTTACAAGTTCAAGCAGTACTTGGACTTGATTGGCGTCTATAGTTGGTGATATACCCCTTTTAGGGCATTGTCGGAGAAAGTGGAGCAGATCACTAATTGTTCGGAACCAAGTCAAGGTGAAGATTTGTTGCATGCGAATATGACTTGGCCCTTCCACAAGTCAAACTTGGCTGGCGGCGATTGGTTGCTTACATTCCTCAAATGTCAAAGAAAGAAGGCTGTGATTGGTTGCATGCATTCAAATATGGCTGGCGATTTCTTCATGCATTCAACAATTTATGGCTATAGGTTAGAAGAATTTGGACGCAAGCTTGGGTTTCATCAGCTATAAATAGAAGGGATGTTTGCAAATTTAACAACACACCATTTCCTTTTTACAAAACTTCCTATCCTCTCATCCTCTCTTTTGTATACTTATTAGTGTTGAAAGCCTTCTATTCCAGCCTTTGTACTTGTATACATTCTCCACATATTAGTAAAATTGCTCACCCTCCGACTGTAAACGTAGGTCACATTGACCGAACCACGTAAATTTTTGTATTCTGTCCCATTTATTTTGTCTATCTCTATTTTCGTTACTATTTTTTGGGCTATTAAATTCAACTGGTATCTGATCTGAGGGCATTTTATCTTAACACCACTCAAATCATTGTTTGCAAACTCATCCAAATTACCACCTTTCTAGTTGGACATCTTGTACCTTATGAACTCAGACACGTACATCAGTATATGTGCTCAAGATTTGGGTCTCACATACAGAGCGAACAGTAGCCCCATGTTTTGGCAATCGCTTTCTAATATTTAATTCTGCTTCTGACAAGTTCAGTTAGTAGCATATATTCTCAACATAAGGAATGTGATGATTTTTTCTAAGACACCTCCTTTCCTGTTACATTCTTATAACGTAATGATGTCTGGATTTCAAATGATTTCAAGAAGACATTCCAATCTTGATTTCTTTAAAGGTGGTTCACCAACATAAACACTACTACCAGGAGGTTTGCCCTTGTATTTGTGATATTGTTATCTCAAATTTTATTCTCAATCATAAGCAAATCCTTACTTTCACTTGCAGCAACCCAACCTCCTGCCATTCTCTTACTCCTCATTATATAAGAGCATGTAGAAAAGAGATACCACTTTGAGATCAGGCTTGCAATTCATCGATCTGTTTGCTGCCACTTTACATTCTCCTTGATTTTAAGATATACTCCCTCAGGAGCCTTATCACACTAAGCAACTTCTGCAGGGATCCTCGCTTAGATGATGTTTAAACATGGTTTATATACCCAGTAATTGACTTCTGCAGTAACTTACCCAAAAATACAACACAAATTACATCTTTTTTTGTTTACATCTTGAGCAATATAAACCAGGCTCCACAATTCCTAATGATTGAGGAGCAATTCTTGTAACCAGATTTTTCTCAGTAATCACTTCCCTGCTCTTCTGTTAATAAAACAGCCAGGAGTATGACCATGTCATCATAACTGTTTGAGTGATAACCTAAAGAAGCTTCTTCATATTCAGTTTGCCTTCATTTTCGACGAATGACATCCTTTCAGGTTCTCTCTCATATTGAAACATACCTCCTGGGGAAACTTATCAAAATGAGTAACTTCACCAAACAATCTAGCTTCTCTAACTGTCCCACAACTGCCAATTTTCGTAAAACAATTTCATTTGGCCTTCTTTCCCTTTCATCTTGAGCAATTCCATGCTCACATCCATGAACGACGTAATTTTATAATAAAAAAGGAGACATCTTTTCAATTATTTGGCAGTAAACACAACTGCAGCAACTTCATAGGCTATGGCTGTCATTTTGCCAGATATGTTAACATCAATAAAGATTTATATGTAGTGGATACATCTAAAAGCAGCCTGACACTATATTATGGAGCAAGATAATAATGCCAATAAATGTACACCAGATGAGGAGGACACAACCCTAATTATGTCGTTTACCAGACACAAGGATGAAACTAATTACATAATTTACCAAACAACCCAAATTACAGTATATTATAGAGCAATATATTGAGGCCAATATTGTGCACCGGACAAGAGGAGGAAACAACCCTAATACATAGTTTACCTTTTTAACACAACAAAACCTCTCCCCAAGTCATATCAATATTGCAATATTGAACTATGCGGCATTAAAAAGTCCAAAAGTCAAAAGCATTCAGGTGTTAGTCCAAAACTCCAAGTTCATCTAATAGGCTAAGGTAGACCATTTGAGAGTTTGCAAACCATGATCGTTTAAGGCATACCCTTCATCTAATGTAGAAAGGAGAATCACCTGGAAGCAGGAAACTGTAAGCTTCTGAAACCTGTAGATGAGTGCATCATTAGATTAGACGAATTGGGCGTCAAGAAAACATAAACTTTATCGTGTACAATCCAGAACCAAATTAAAATGCTCAGAGACAGCTGTCGCTAGTTGGGGAATAGGCAACGTATTGCTCCAATGAGACAACTATAGCTACATTTATCCTGATGTGATGACTGGATTCTTTGAAGCCAGTGCCACAAAGGAGTACTTGTAGAATCAAATTTATCAAACTCGTAATCGAGTTCTTACATGATATAAAGAATAAAAAAGGAAATTGATGAAGCTTACCAGCTTGAAGTGTGACTCGGCACGAGCCTTTTCATGGGTAGGAAAGAGATCAGGATGACATTCCCATACCTTCTTTTTATAAGCAGCTTTAACCTGTAACACCCATTTCAATTTAGTGACAGAACAGGAAAACGAGAGAAAGAGAGTCTACATTTTATACAAACAACATCTATGGCGAGTTGTTGAAACACCGGATTGACTAGCAACAGTTAACGAAAGCTGTAATTGAATAAAAAGGTGAGCAAAGCTTTAATCAACTGAATAAACCAGATGCTCTAGAAAGACAGCCAATTCAACCAATGAACGTGAGTATTAATAAAGATGAGCTCGTGAATAAAAATACTTGATCATTGACATAAGGCATTACACTGGAGCTAGCAGCTGTTAGACTAGAGAGAAAAATAGTGGATAGGATTAAACAGCATATCATGGGTAAGAAAAGATGAAACTTGAGAAAGAAAAGACAGAAAGAGAGACGAAAAGTTAGATGGGTTTTGGAAGAAATTAAGGGAAAGGGTGATTAGATACATACCTGAGAATTGCTAGGGTGGGAATCGGGAGGCAAGCCTAGTAAAACCCTCGCCACATCGCCCTGCATCTCCTTTCAAATTTCTCCTTACTTGTGCCTTATGCTTTCGCCCTCTTATTATATTCTAATAATATAAATGTTGAAATGAGGAAAAAAGAAAAAGAAAAAGAAGAACACAAATTTGTTTACCGAATGTTGTACTATCCTTGACACACAGACAACAATCCAATCCAATCCCGTTGTATGGACTACTTACTGCAACTCAGTTCCCGTTGTTGCTTTTCTTTCCTTACCTGAACTCAAGTACTTCTTAATGTTAATTACAATGTTGTACTGGTCATTTTTGTATGGACGGGTGCCATTATACAGCGTTGAACTCATGCCACGTTCGTTACTCTTTAACCGTTGATCTTCTCTAACATGCGAGTGCTCCCACACTGAATAATAGTGATTCTCGCTGTTATTTTTGTGAAAAATAATTTTACGCTGTTATTGGTCAGTAGTATTTCAGTGTGAGATAATGAAACGACGTTGCTTTACCATCAGGTAAGAGAAATTGTGAAACCAGTGCAAATCGGAAGCTAAAAGCAAGAATATAGGCGGCGCGGCCTCCTGTCTCCGTTACCAGATTCTGTGAACTGAGCACTATGAGTAGACATGGAGGAGTTTTCAAATTGGGTCTCAGTGTTATGTTGCGTTCTTTAAACAACCTACTTAAATCTGCCTCTGCAGTTTCGCATCCAACTCCTATTAAAGCAACCACCTTTCTCCAATCCCACATCGCGGATTATGCTTCTATGTCCGTTTTCCGTTCCTATTCTACTGGTACCATGCTTGTGTTTATGTAACTGTTCCGAATTTTTGTAAAGTCGTAAAATTTAATCACTTCTTAATATGTTTGTTCTGTTACTGTTTTCTGTGTTAATACCAGAGTTGCATTCTGAGTTATCACGTGACCTCATCAGGATCATGGAGGGAAGATTATCGGCTATTGAGCACAGAGGCGCTTGCCTTGAGAATTTCTTAAACAAGGTCATTTGGGTTATTCTGATTGATCCATATTTTTTTTTCTTTGCTTCTTGCGTATTCTATTTTTAAAGTCGTTTCTTCAACTTCTTTTCATATAAGAGTATTAAGTAATGTCGCATAGTCTGTTGTTGCTTAAAGCCAGAAGCCTCGCCAGCTGAGTATTCAAAGGCTAATAAAGAGCTCAGCAAACTACGCGACTCAATGGAACTTATAAGTGAGCTGAGGACGACGCAGAAGGTACTTTGTTGATTGCATCTCCTTTTCAATGGAAATGTAGTTGACAACTTATTTGATTCATAAGGGTTTGACAACTTATTTGATTCATAAGGGTTTGCCATCCTTTAAATGCTCGTTAAAGTTTTTCTCATCTCACTATGTAGGAGATTGATGGTTTGAAGTCACTAATGGTTGAATGTACCGAAGACAAAGACATGTTTGAAATGGCAAATGAGGAACTGAGTCAGGCTATTGAAGAAGAGAAAAGAATTCAGCATTTGCTTCTCAAGTCTTTACTTCCAAAAGATGATGCTGATGAGAGGGACTGCATTCTGGAAGTGAGAGCAGGTAAATACCCTTGGAGATTAGTATCAAAAGTAGAGTTCTATTTTCTATTTATCCTCTTGTTTTTATTATCAGAATTCCTTTTATTGTTCCTTTTTAATTTGATTTTTACAGTTCTGAATTTGACAAAGTTTTGGATCAGGAACCGGAGGGGAAGAAGCTTCTCTGTTTGCAATAGACGTATTCAAAATGTAAGACTCTGAACACTTCTAGCTGCATCGCCATATACGAATTATATTATGAGAGTCTTATTTTGAAAACGGTGAACTTGTATAAACTATAACAGGTACGAGAGATATTCACAGAAGAAAGGTTGGAAATTTGAAGTGGTTGAAATTGCGGAGTCTGATATGAGGGGATACAAGGTTTACTTTCATTGCTTGTTAAATACTATTTTGCTAGTTTCTGATTTGCCATATCTTAAACTGTTGTTCCTGATTGTTCATCACTGACAATAGATTATATTTCAAGCCCTAGAATTTGATGCGGAGCTAATTCTTTTGATTGTTTTCTTGTTTGTAAACATTTTGATCTCCCGTTCAGGAAGCTAGTGCAGCAATTTCAGGCGTTGGTGTTTTTGGGAAACTTAAATTTGAGAGTGGAATTCACAGAGTGCAGGTTTTTTTCTGCTCATTATCTCAAGCATGCGTCACTTGTGGAAGATATAGCTGTTTAAAATCATATATTATTCTTGTGGCAGCGAATTCCTGCCACTGAGAAGTGTGGCCGTATCCATACTAGTGCAGTCTCTGTTGCTATTCTTCCCCAAGCTGATGAGGTGTTAGTCATTACATTTTAAAGTCATTAGATACATCATTTGGAATGTTTGAATTAATATTTTGGGGCATTTTGTTTATCTTCAAGAGTTATCTTTGGGAGAGGTGCTAAATTTAATCATGAGAGTTTATTTTCTGCTATGAAATTGTGACATTCTAAGATTCACAAAAAGGTCCAATTAGGACAACAAATAAAGGGCATGAAGAGCCATTTCCCTTGCAGTGACACAGTTTATTTGGAGCTTCTGCAGGTAGATGTTCAATTGAGGAATGAAGATTTGAGAATTGACACATATAGATCTGGTGGTTCCGGTGGTCAGCATGCAAATACTACCAATAGTGCTGTTCGAATAACTCATCTCCCAACTGGGATAACGGTATCCATACAAGATGAACGATCACAGCATATGGTAAATTTACAATAGTTTGTCATTTTGCTTTCCAAGTGATTTGTACCTTTAGATTGGAATTGTCCTCTGAATTTCAAATATCTCACTTGCTATACACAAGAATTGCGAAGTGGTAGTATAAGTGTTACCCGATTTTAACGTTACTTTTTGTTGTAACTAGCTGTAATCCCAGATTATAACGGGGTGTTGTTGAAGCACTGTGATGTACAAAAGCTGGATAACGTTGGCCACATAAATCATGTATTGTTGGATATTGCAGCTGACTTGCATGCAGGGTTGCATTTCTTTTCTTAAACTGATGTACGACAGGATGTCAATTGAAAACTATAAGATATAAAAATATTTGACGAGTCAGCTTGGTAAAAGATAAGAATCTATTAGAAAATTATCTTTTCTTTTTTCTGGTTGTAGCGATGTGGTTTACATACCACGATGAGTTGATTGTTCATTATCACTTTGCATGATGTTGTTATGGCAAACTTAGCAATATGACAGTCACATGACGGTTGATTCACTTGTGCTAGTTTTTCTTCTGATTGTTTTAGAACAAGGCAAAAGCCCTGAAAGTGCTATGTGCAAGGCTATACGAAATTGAAAGGTCAAGACTGCAAATGAGTCGATCAAAACTTCGGTCAGAGCAGGTAAAACAATGTTTAAGATAACTTCTGTCAAGTCAAGAGCTACCATGCTGTCTTTATTCTCACAATGACTCAAGTAACTTGGCATTTTAATAGATTGGTAGTGGAGACAGATCTGAACGCATCAGAACATACAATTTTCCTCAAGGTCGTGTAACCGATCATCGTATCGGTGTAACTCATCATGCAATAGATGACATGATGCAAGGAGAGAGCCTGGACGTATTCATTGATGCTCTTCTTCTGCAGCAGGAAATGGATGCAATTGCATCATTCAGTACCCTTGACTGAACTTTTTCATTCTACTCCTGGCCTGTTTTGAGTGCCTAGCAGTGGTAGATGTTTTACTTATTACTGCCTTTCTTTGAATAAAAACCTGATATAGGCGGTTATGTTTTTCTTGCCGCACACCTTGTAGGCATCCGAAATCAATTCCAGATTGGAATGTAAAACCCAGTACACAGCTGGTTGACAGAAATGTTATTGTTTTTCTTGCCGTACACCTTGTAGGCTTCTAAAATCTGTTCCAGATTGCAATGTTACACCCAATAAACAGCTGTTTGACAGAAATGTTATTGTACCTTGACCTTGAGGTCCTGGTAATAGGAGAAGTTTTTGTAACATTGATGTGCAGCAGAATTTGAGATGTACAGGCAATAATTTTGAGTTTGACCCCACACCGTCACCTAATCAAAAGGTATATGAATGACCCCCCGCACTTAATTGGATAGCGAAAGTCATGAATTTACTCCGACCCCAACCAGTACGAAGAAAGCTAAATGTCTAATCATGAAAGAAAATAACCCAGACGACCAGATGTGATCATTGTACAAATAACATTTTAAAAACAAAGCATCTCCTCCTATCTTTCTTTTACCAAGCAAGAATAGAATACCATATTTTGCTTGTGCGAAATGAATAATTTATATATATATATATATAGATTCTAAATAAACATTTTCAAATATTTATAACTTCCTAATATGGTTTCTCGTCCATTCAAAGACGATGAAAATCTTGTAAGGCGATGGGCAATGCCTGAAGTTGCAGAGCAAATCCTGGGGGGTCCAGTATTGTCCGGACTGAAGGAGACAGGTGAACCAATCTAACTCGAGCAACGCCTACCTTCGCCACAAGATGGATGAAAAAGCGGGTTTCGCTTAGTTTCTGTCAACATGAGATAATACAAATAGAGAAAAAGGTGAAAGCTTTTTCCGGTTTCCTTTATTTGAGCATTTTGGTTCAACGAAAATTGCACCCAAGTCCTCTTCAAATATAAAAGGTCTACGAAAATGACCAGTTGCGAATTGGGATTGCTTGGAAATCGCAAAAAATCATGTATTGGGTAATCGTACCCGCAAAAGTCTCTTTCTTTACTTGCAAGGTAGAAGTTTGGAAAATGTGAAAGAAATAGAACTTGGTGATTGGGTTGGGGATGAAATCTGTTGGTTCTTTTCCACTATTGGTTAAAAGAATTAAAAGATGTATTAAACAAAAGTTTACATGTGACGCCAGTAGTTCCGGATCTAACAACAATTGGAATCCAATGCAAGACTTTGGAAACAATGAGCTTCTGGGTCTTTTAAGAGTTGCAACGTATGGTTAATGAAGTGTTAATAAAGTTTTGTCTCCATCTGATTATCGGTTTCCGTATTTGGAATTGGACCTCAAGGTAAAGAGGTTATGTTGTTAGTTTCTATGTTCGGTTTATCAGTTGCTTACGCCTATAGATCTAAACTAAGCAACGCCAATTGTCTCTGACACAGCCGCAGGCCGTCTCTCAGAAAGCAAACAAAAAGAGAAGATTTTTGCAGTTCATTAACACACAATCTGACACACTCCCCAAAACTCAGGGGTGTTAGAATCTAGTCAAGGGAATCAAACAAACCGGAGGACGAGATTCGCACACTTCTTCGATGAATATTATAATCTAAATGACCAACCGGGTCACCCTTATTTCCTCCAAAAAGAGTCGTAAGAAAAGTGTTCAAGACTAAAGAAAAGGATTGTTTCCCAGTTTGGTCATTGTTCTTGTTGACATGGGCGATTTTGGTGAAGGGTCTTATGGGTGGAGCTGGGAAGAGAACAAGCAGTTTGAGATGGCTCTTGCTGTGGTTGATGAAGACGACCCGGATCGATGGGGGGTCGTTGCAAGCATGGTTGGAGGCAGCAAGAGTGCAGAGGATGTTAGAAAACATTATGTAATTCTTTTGGAGGATTTGCAACGTATTGAATCTGGCAAATTGGACCATGCACTTGTTGGAGAAGAATCTGAGAGTCTTCTGCAAGTGGACTGTGCACAACCCTGTTCTTGGACCGAAGAAGATCACAAGTATGTGCTAATTTCTCTGGATACGAATTGGAAAGCTTATCATACCTGCTCGTTAGTTTGATTTGATTTCTCTTGTCGTTTGTCTCGCCTGTCCTATCATGTTTCCGTGAACGTTTTTGGTTAGAATTGGATCATTCCTGCCTAAAGAATGTCACAAAATTTTAGTTCTCTTTGTCCGTAGATATCTTTGTCTTCCACGGCCATAGCAGGCCCGAGGAAAAGCGGTAACAATTCATATGTGTCGTGCAGTGACCTAATTTTATCTTACAACATTCAACTGTTTGGTAGTTTCTACGAACTATCTAGGATCATTCCTCGAATCCATTGTTAATTTATGTAATAATAACCAAAAGAAAAATTTCCATTTCAAAGCTTTCATCCTGGCAGCATTGTCCTCTGTCTGGTTCTTAGGAGATTTGGGTCTAAAGCTCTACAGCTTTCAGTTTAGTCTATTTTGGCGTTAGTCAAGAAACTTGCATACTCTTTATCTAACCCTGTGGATTCTAATTCAACTTCATAGTCAGTTTCTGGTTTACTACCGTAATTAATAGGGGTGTTTAGTTTCATAGTTTTGGTTGAGCTATCAACAGAGACCAAGTGCCCATATTCATGGATTGTTGCTCCTGTTCTTATCGTTTAATTTCAGAAGTCGCATATCCTCTAGTCTCTTGGATAAAAGAGTGTTACCAGCTATTAGGGATTAGTCTAAGTGATAAAATGGTAATAACGTTTTCTCATCTACTAGAGTTCAAATTAGGAAGGAAAATCCTTGGCCTAAATGGACTCTGTTATACCGAAAAAGTAAAAGAGTAAGACATGCTTTTGCATTATATGGTGGCCTTAAGGTTAAGTCTGAGGATGTTGTAGGACATTAGTATTTCATTTTGATGTCTTGAGATGGATCTTTCATGTCAATGGCGTCTTGCTTTGTTCATACTCTTGTGTGGCAATCATATTTAAATTCTGGATTGATCGTTGATCCTGTGGAAACAGAAATGCTATCAGTTCATTGATACGAACTTCAACTGTAATAACAGGATGCTGTTACAAATGAACATAAGCTGATTGGTGGAGCCAATGGCGACTTTGATTGTTCCCTGTTAAAGGTCCTACCAGGGAAAATGCCGATGATAGGGCCATAAATCCAAGCTTTATCAGTAGCTCATGAAGGTAACTTTTTCCTTTGTAAAGTCGAAGTTTTCAAGTGAAATTCAGATAATTGTAACTTGTAAAGCACAAGTTTCCTCCTGCATCTGTTTCAGAATAAGGACTTTGAATTTAAGATTGCCATTTTCTCCTCTTTACTAATTCTGTATTTTGCCAATCTCAGATGTTGCTTGTTTGCTCCACAAATATAGGGTCTAGGAACATGACGTAATTTAGGATCACATCTGTAGTTCTTTAAAGGAAACTTATTCCCTTCTGACAAGTCGTGATGCTTTTCCATGGTGATGGGGGTGGTGGGATCTTAAAAAAGCGACAAAACATTAACATTGGCTACGTTATTTACTTAGTAAGGAGACAGTTACGTCTAAAATGGGATAACACTACAGTAGACATGCCTGTCCTTCCAGGGCCTTGATTACCACTATCTACGGGAATCCCCTGTTCCATACCTTGACGCCACTGGAGTCACATCCACACAGAGTTTCAGATTACTAAATATTAGTTGATGGTCTTGTGTTTAGAGACTCAAAAGATGAAGCTTGTGTTTTTCCTTTTTGGAAACTTGAATCTGATTTAAAAGAAACGAGGACCCAGACAAATACCCTTTCCGTTTGAGTAGCAGAAGATCAACATAATGGGTAAATAGCATTTTTGTGTCAGCCCAGAACTACAGACCTTGGGCCTTCCCCATGACTATATCGAACGGGGACAGAAATTAACACCTTAGCCTCAATGATTTTTCTGGATGCCATTTAACTTGATCGTGCTTTTCCAAATGCGTTTACATTTCAGTTCAGGACTGAGCTGCATAATTATCTGCTTCGTATAAGGAAATAGAATAGACCAAAAAAAAGAGAACAACACCAAATAATAGAATCTGTTTATCCATATTTGTATTGCACTTTGATATCACTTGTTGGGCTTTGATACTATTTGTTAGGGTTTTAAATAAATAACACTCACTAGACATCAACCAGTAACAAATTATTCAAACAATAAAAATGACTAAAAAATTACAAACATAAAATTTCAACGTGGAAAACTTTTCATTTTATGATGGAAAACTCTTTAGTGTATAATTAAACTTACGGGACAAATTGACAATACAATCTATTAAATCAAATAACAAGATATAAATAATAAGTTTTCAAACTCTCTCATTTAAGAACATCTCATAAAGATAACTACAATTAATCTATTTCTTTTAGCTTTCTCTAAAACTCTATCTTACAACTAATCTATCTCTTTTAGCTTTCTCTAAGACTCTCTCAAAAGAATTGTGCTAACCACCTCGAAAATTGAGTATTATATATTAACAAGCGTAGGTGTGTGTTCATGTGTGTGTGTGTGTGTGTGTGTGTGTGTGAGAGAGAGAGAGAGAGAGAGAGAGAGAGTGAGGGTGAGCCTTGAAGTAATCAGTAAAGTTGCTCCTTTGTGACTATAAGGTCATAAGTTCAAGTTACGAAAATAATCTCTTTGTAAAAATACAAAAGGAAGGTTGCGTATATTATAGCCCTCTCTAAACCCCACAAAGTAGAGAGCCTTGTGCACTAGGGATGTTGACTTTGTGTGTGTATTATACGCACACACATAAACATGTATACTAATACTACTCATAAACAAATTTTAGAAATCAAACTTTAATAAAACTATAGTTGAACAAAGTTATTTGAACTTTAAAACATTTATCTTAACGAGTGTTTTTGTATTTAATCTAACATTTATCACATACACTCCATTTAATCTAATAAGATAGTTACGACATCCAAAGTTTAGATTTAGTGGAACTAGTCAAGTAAATATCCATAAAATGGGGCTAGACTCACAATAATCTCCTCTTTCACTCCATCTTGGAGGAGAAATATGCCACCCCAAAAACATCAGTTAAATGTTATCCTGATGAGCTTACTATAAAGCTCAAGCTTACTCCCGAGAACCATCTTCCTTAGCTTGTTGTCACTATTCTTGTACCACTTCTTAGCAACATGTTTGACTTTGAGTGATTGAACTTCTTAAAGATTCTTTGGCTCCTCTTTGATAGTGACTAGGAGATATTCTGAACTAAGATATCTTATTGAAGGCTTCTTCTCTCTAATTGGAAATCTTTTAACATTTGAACGGGTTGTTTCCCTTGC
>JANKYE010000005.1:5419974-5436627 GCA_032467995.1 Erythroxylum dillonii | reverse complement strand
TATTTTCATTTATGTTTCATATGGTTTAAAATTATGTAATAATTAATATATTGTGCTTTGTACATTTTTTAATATACTTTAAATAATTTTTATATGCATAAATAATTTTATTACAAAATAAAATATAGTTAAAATTTTAAAAAATTATTTTTATGGTACCAAACAGTTTACTTTATGAAGCTCTTTCAAAAAAGCTCTTTTTTAAATGACAGTCAAACAGTCAATTGACTTCTTTAAAAAGTTCTTCTCATAAAAGCTTTACAGAAAAAAAAGTTCATTTAACAAAAACTCAACTAATATAAGCTTAATCAAACAGAGACTAAGAGTTAGTTTTGAATCTCTATATCAATATTATTCTACACTAATGAAATATAAAGAAGCTTCATTGGTGGGAAAACCAGTAGTCTCTATTTCTAACAGCATGGACTGTTAAATTTATGATGATGAGATTGATTGAACCTTGAATTATTGGACGAAAGTTGTTGCGTATTGGCAGTTGAGAAGTATTGTTATGACAGCCTATAAGTCAAATTTGTCATTAGCAGATTATGACGGTTTATGAATAAAATCTCATGAGCAATTAATTATCTATGCAATTCGTAAAAAAGACAATAGTCATAATGAAGAGTGAGAGTCATTATTACTCCCTCCGATTCATAATAAGTGTCGTTTTAGAGGAATGCACATTTATTAAGAAAGTTAATGAAATATCTATAATCTGTGTAATTAAGATGTGAGAGAAATTAAAGGGTAATTTTGGAAATAAAATTATAAATATGTATAAAAAGTCACAAATGACACTTATTTTGAATAATTAAAATCCCTATAAAACGACACTTATTATGAATCGGAGGGAGTATAATATAGTATTCAATACCAATAATATGATAATAGCGTTAAGTTGTGTACATGTAATTTGACAAGTACTAACTCATCACTTAGTGTTTTGAGTTTTGAGATATCATGAAACTTTTATATCATTGCTTTTGAATTACTGAAACTCGATATTAAGTTGAAGCTGTCTAGTCTGAGACCTAAAAGTATCAGTTCATACTTGCCACGTTAAATAAGAAGATTGAAGCCCTATAACAATAAGAAAAACTTCCTCTTATGAAGATAAAATTGAAGACAACAGAAGTCGGTCCATTTGAAATCAAGCATCAAAATATGAATTTGGAGTGGTAATCTTAATATTATATGAAGATGGAATAAAACGGTATGGAGAGAGATTCATCTCATCAATATGATTAGTGAAAATTAGACAATTAATTAAAGAGAGATATGAATTAAGCATATCATGTTAAATAATTTTTTTTATATAAGTTTTATTGTGAAGGTTAAATTTAAAGAAAATGTTGGGTTGTGGCAGAGATGAAGAGAAAGAAAGTGTATGAGACTTGGCGGAGGTTGATTTAGAGTATAATATAGTAACAATGCTTGAGTCTTGGTCTTTCATTAGAGAAGACACTAATGAAAAAAAAGTTGACATATGGTGAAATTATTCTAATTTAGTTCTAACATCATGTAAATTTGGAGAACAAAAATATTATTTTTGTATTATCTTATATAATATTACATATACTATATATAGAAGATTTAATAGTAATTAGACTAAATTAAAAGCAGTAATGTATTTTGATATAAAAAAGCATGATTACAGGAATATATTAGATTGATATTCCTGACAATATTCTTCTAAATCATAGCGGATTTTCCAAAGCGGCAAGCGCATAGTGGAGTACATGGTTGGTTTGAAGCATCGATCCTTTCATTTCATTGTCGTATAATCAATCAGTTGGAATGAAAAATAAAACAATTGTGTTTCTCTACATGCATTCATGTAGAAGAAGCGAAAAGAGTGTCTTCTTCGTGTTATTCAAAACCTCACTTTTGATATGGAATTTGGTTAATATGGAATTCGTGAGCATTTTCTGACCATCTTTATACGTATCCAACCTTAGAAAATCCCATGAATTTGGTCAAAACAAGCGCACGAGACTGATATGTAATATGATATTAGATAGTAGATGCTGAAAGTAGTTGGCAGGTTGTTAGAGTTCTTTTACTAATAAAAATGAGTTGTCAGTCCAGGTCATATATAGTTGCGGATTAGCCTGTATAATGGGTTTGAGGACTCATAACATCCAGTTCATGAGTTGGTGCTCATTCCCTTCTCTGTGTTCGGGTGCGTCAGTTTTAATTGATATAAAAAGGTTGTTGGAGGGAATCGCGGTGATCATTGTCCCGTCATTGACATTCCATTTCTGCTTAGTTTAAACAAACAGAAAGAGCTGCTTCCATCAAGGAGCTTTCTTTGATTACATTGTATACTTTATTGTGGTTCTTGCTGTCGGTTCTCAAGCTCTACCTCTTCGTAACCTTGGCAGCTACCCAGTAGAATGATTTATTTCTTCTGACAACCGTAAGCGTCACAATTATTTGACCTCAAGAAGATAGATTACCAGATTACTCCAATTAATTTCATATTCACTGTATGAACCTATAGATTCTTAAAGATCGGCAAAGAACTCGTATAATTATCAGTTCAATATGTTGGTTAATTACATGTTGTTTAAGACAAAAATTATCGATAAATTTTAAAGCTGTTTAATGACTGTTATACATGGCATCAAAGAGTCCGGATCTTCTATCCAATATTATGGTATCTTATTCTGTCTCATAAATTTCAGTCATTCTTTTATATAGTTCTCGCATAGGTCCCGCATAAATGAACATAAAGTCTGCATAAATAAATGGCTGAGATTCATGGGACAGAATAAAACATCATAATATTCGACAGAAGATCCCGTTCCAGTATCAAGAGGGTAATTATTCAATAATGGGAAAACGAATCTTGATTCAATAATATCAGCTTATAAGTGTCCTTATTTTAGTTTATTATAATTAATTGAAGACAAGAGCTAATAATAAAGCCACAATCAAATTGTCCAATACTACCTCTAAATGGACGGCCTATGTAATTTCAGGTTCCTCTGCGTGTCCTCGTTAGGGTTTCTTGTTCGCTTCCTCTTGTTTTTTCCGATCAATTAGTACTGGGACAATCTCAGTTTTCGACAAGTTCAGGACTCAAAACTACTTGGATGATTTTTTTAAAAAAAATTAATGGAAAATGGGAATGAAGTGCACAAACTTGGTGGGTCGGAACTGAACATCATAAACAAAAATCAAAACATAAAAGACAGACATAATTAAATTATAATTGCTAAAAAGTGCTTTCTTAAGAACTAGGCAATTCTAGAAAATGAAAGATCAAAAGAATGTAGATAGGTTCAAGTAGTGGCATTAATCAGGTCATAGAAAATAATATAGGAGATAAGAGAAAGATAGAGACGGTGAGAGATGCAGCTACCTAACATAAGTTGTTATAGTTGCAGCGATCTATGAGTTATTGAACTGATAATGATAATGATACACATTGAAAAATATGGATTCCTCTAATATCTTAATTACCTCCAAGTTGACTTCGAGGAGCTAATGACAGAAGACTTGTAATTGATAACAATAGCTCAACTGTCGACTTTGTTCTTTCTGGCGTTTCATGAAACTTTTAACCCCGGAAACTGCCCTAGCTCTTATCATCCACCTACGTTCCCAGAAATTGCTAAAAAAGAATGGAATGTGAACAGATTAAGGTGGATGCCTTTGACTTTAGATACGAGTTTTGTTTGGTTTATTTATGCAACAATTGGTTTCATTGAAAAATTCAAGATGCTCCTAGCTTTCATTAAACCAAAATCTTATACTATTTTACTCTTAGTTGATATTATGATATTTGTTGCCAATCTACACAAGAAGAATGGGGTTCCTGTCGTTGTAAGCTTTTTGTGGTGGTGATGACGAGAATAAGAAGAAAGTAGATTCCAACGAAATTGATGGGAGGTGTTAAAGCCTTAAAACCTGACAAAATGGTCCTGAATACGAAACAAGATCTTTTGTCCAGTTTTATGGTGTCTTATTATGTCTAGTGAATCTCAGCCATTTATTTATATGGGTCTCGCGTGGGTTTCACATAAATAAATATGGGACCTGCATAAATGAATAGCTGAGATTCACCAGACACAATAAGGTATTATAAAAACTGGACAGAAAATCTAGACTCCCTGAATCCTCGGTAGTCGGTACAATGGCTTCAAAAAGAGTTGCTGATTTTTTTGTGGTTGAAATTTTTTACAAATATTATTTTCTTTCCCTGTACACTTATTAATTACAGAATTTGGTGGATGAATGTATATTCTTATCTCCTGTGGTAGTAAGGATAAGTGTATTTCGAGTTTTTTAAAACTCATTTTCAAACTTTTAAAACAATGTCAGATGTATCTTCTTCTTTGTTTTGGAGAAAAATGTCAAATGTCAAATGTATCTTGCGAATATAATACATGAACAATTCAATACTCCAAAATTTAGAATTTGTTTACTTATAAAAGTATAAAATATTTCTTTTGAAAGAAGAACAGAATTTGATTTTCAAATAATATTTTTTATTTGTTTTAAAAATTGAAACTCATTTCTCTTATGTTAAATGTTGGAAAATCTGTAAAATACATTTTAAGCTTTTAGAAATAGGAATAATACAGATTTGTACTCGCTTAAAAAGACCTTTGCTTTTATTTTTTTAATAATTTGATCAATGCATCATATATATTTCTATAATGTACTTTAATCACTTTGTCTTTTTAAAAATTATTCTCACTTATTCTCATCGGCCCATTTTTTCACTTTGCATCTGTTGTTTCTCTCTTTTCATATTTTTTTAATATTTCGTATTGTGCTTGGTTAGTTGGTGCAATAAAAAAGATAGTTAATAATATATTATAATTAAATAAATATTATTTTAATATTCCTTTTTGAGACAACACTCCATACCTCTTAATATAATAAAAAAATATAAGCTATATTTATTTCCATTCATCTTTATTCTAATCGTCCATCTTTTCTTTTTCTCACCACCTCAAGTTTCTAATTCCCCGTTAGGATGAGTATTTAATAAGTACAATTTCCACAAAATAAAGTACCAAAAAAAGTGAAATTAATTATATCAAAATTTATACATAAACTATATTGTACATAACCAAAGTGGATCAATATCTAGAAAGAAGGGTTCAGATTAGTTTATTCCATCTTGGTGAGGGTGGGAATCGTTTGTTTTAACTTAACACGCATACGTCAGTCGTGCACTCTTTTAACGGCATAGATTGACAATAAGTAAATGTCAACTATTTACTAAAGGGTTCTTAGCCACTGTTTGACATTTTAGTGTCACATTAAGTCAAAAATGTTTCATAGACTTGCATTACCAAAACTTCATTAAATGTGTAAAGACTATAGTCATTTAAGTCGCATTAAGTTTTGAAAAACCATATAAGTGGTTGGAGTAGTTTCGTAAACTTTTTGATTCGTTTTTAGCAAATACAAAAAAATCATAAAATTAAAAGAACAAAAAATAAATCAGCATCGAGATTTATTAACGCAGTTCGACACTCCTTGTCTACGTCTGCAAGACCCTCACCCAACTTACTCACTTTCACCAAAGTAGAATAAATTTATCCAAAACTTTACTGAGCCAGCACCACTCAATCCTTGATATTATCTCTCAATCTCACTTCCTGTGAAAGATTTTCACACCTAATAATACGACCGACTCGTGTTAACCTCAACAGAGGATTTTTCTCGATAATCTTTTAATGAAAGATAATAAACAAACAACTCAAGTGATTAAACAACTAAAAACAAAATAGAAAATACTTGAAATAGAAACAGAACAACTTCCCGATAGACTTAGCTCCTCTGAATTAGTTCTAAAAATTGTTCACAAAATATAGGTTGATTTATGCAAATTTCAGTACCAACTCACAACTATAGCAAGAGCACATCACGCATTACAGGTCCAACAAATAAAGCTTCACACAAGGACTAGCAAAAACCATACCACGGTGAACCATACACCCACGACAAACAACACCCTCCCAGCCTTTACCACATCAACTGCACAGTATGAAGCCAACCTTCAACAGAGGACACACGCAATTCACAAAACACCCCAATCGTGAGGCATACACCAAGAAATCAATAGACACTGCAACACCAAGATGGATTTTTCAACAACATAAAATCAGCACATTAATCTCTCCATCCATGTGACTCTCACAAATCTAAAAGCTCACAACTCCAAAATTCCAGAAATTGTGCAGCCAACAAAACAAAGGAATACAAGAGTCACACACATATTATCTGCTGATTTCACATACTACCTTCAGCCCACATGGCCATAATCAACAAAACCTCTAGTCAAGATAGATTTCTATCACATCTAAAATATTATCCAAGATAGCCTTTTTATTTTTGAATCCAAGTCAAATTAGAACTGTTGTTTAATTACATCAAGCCATGGTCTAGCTATCATCACCCAATTAAATTCAATGTAAATCTTGAAGCTACATTATCTTATAGGTCCAATTATCTAATAATGCCAAAATTAAATAATAAGATATATAACATATATCTTAACAAGTTTGATTTTTTAAAATTGAAATAGTTCTGAAACTATCGGTGTAAGAAAATTTCTACTTGGAAACCATTCCAAATCAGAAAATTTGGTTTCTGAATGAAAGAATCTAACCCAAGGGAATTTCCTATTTCCTTACAATTTTAAAGTGTTTGATGTTTATAATCATTTGTAGTACTCCTTTATGTCTCCTTTGGCCGCCTGTATGAAATGGTTATCTGAGAAATGGAAAGTGATCCATTGTGGGATTGCGGTTAGGACTAAAATGTTGGATAATTTTGTCATTATTTATAAAGTTAGACAACTATTAATTGCATTTTTTGGTTTTTTTAATAATTTATCGGTTAAGTTATGTAATTTGATCCAGATAAAGATAATAAAGTGACCCAATAAATGATCTAAATCAATGGGTCAAAGTCCGTATAGAAAATGAATCCCAATCAGTGTGAACCAGACCTATATCGGTCTTGTGATGGGAAAGCTTAATATAGATGTTATATATAAAAGTTAAGTTCTCTTGTAGTTGCTCATATATCAATCATAAACATAAGGATTTTTTGACCCGTTAAGAAAGCTTATGTTTTAATAAAACTGTAGAAAGGCCTTACTCGCGTCCCGATGAGTGGTTCCCGTGAAGACGACAGTGGATTTGCGCTCGTTTTGACTTTGAAAAGCTCATTTGAAGTTACAGAGACCGAAATTAAGTATTTTGTATATTTATTTGTTTCTCGCTTTTTCACATTCAATCCGAAATACGTAAATAAAGTACTATTAAGTATTACACAAAGGACCAGCAAATGTGAAATGGCAAACCCATGCAACCCCAAACTATCATGCCTCCTTTTTTCTAAGCAAAAATCATAATTCTGTACATTAAAACCTATGAGCTTCTCGACAATGTTTGTGAGTCACTCAGTTTTTGATGCGTATAATATGATGCAATTCCATAACTTATTGGGATATTTGTTTTAATTACAATTTTTTTTGAAAAATGAAAAGAAAATTTTACTATAGTTAAAACTATATCTACGTGACTCCTTCCAAGCATTAAGCCTATCATCATGTTGACAATATAACCAAACAATTCCTTAAGTCAGGCAGTATATCTGCCTATAAGATAATTAATAAAAAAAATAACTAAAGACATCACTTATATTCCATAATCCGCTATTGTTGGTATTTGGAAATTTTCTTTCTCTTCCTTACTAATTTCCTTTTTGCAATTTTTAATTGTAAACAAAAATCTCCTGTAATATCAGAAACTTGGGCTGTATAATCTAATGGAAAATTACTGTCTTTCTGTTGCCAACTTCTTTAACTTCATTCATATAAATACTATTTTAGTCATACTGAAATTGGTTTCTTCTTTAGAATCTTGTTTAAATCTTTATCGAATGTGCATTATGAAACTAGAAGTTACTGGTACATAAAACATCAAGCATGTTAAGCCGTGGTTTGGGTGGGTTCCGAAGCCCACAGGAGAGTAGCTCCCGCATATGGATCTGCTCCGAGCCGTGACCCGTTAGGTATTGTCCGCTTTGGTCTGTCAGGGTGGAATTGCGACTCGAACCCCCGACCAAAGGGTTTTGTTGGTCTCATAGACCACGCCTCTCACCACTTAGGTCACCAAAGCGGACAATACCTAACGGGTCACGGCTCGAAGATTTGCCTAAGTAGTGAGAGGCGTGGCCCATGAGACCAACAAAACTCTTTGGTCAGGGATTCGAGTCGCAACTCCACCCTGGCAGACCAAAGCGGACAATACCTAACGAGCCACGGCTCCAAAATTTGAACAGATCCATAAACAGAGGCTACTCTCCTGTAAGTTTCGGAACCACCCAAACCAAGCCGTAACAAACATGATATTGCTCGTATGTGAACAGATACATAAACAGAGGCTACTCTCCTGTAAGTTTCGGAACCACCCAAACCAAGCCGTAACAAACATGATATTGCTCGTATGTGTATAATACCGAACACCATCTTTACAGGCGCAAAAGTACAAGTCTAGTGGAACTTCAAGATGTCATCTTTGTTTTCGTGTCCGAACAAAAAAGTCAAATGCTTTAGAAGTCAATTATCCATCTACACCCCATTTTAGAACAGAATGAGCAAAACAAATAAAACAAAATGATGAATTGCCAGTTTCGCCGTTGAAAAACGAGGGATATGATTATCGTCTCTTTGTTTTGCAGAATCTAAAGCATCATGTCATTGTACGACAAGCAAGAAGATATTAGTGCAACTTCCAAGGAGATAGTTTATTAGAAAAGAGAGAGAGCTTTGTTTGACAATGAACAAAAGAGTTCCATGCCTTTGACCAATTTTGGTTTAGTTGGGTTCCCGTTGTTGGTGAACATAACATGCCTTGCAAGTTGCATCGCTTGCACTTCAAGAAAAGGGAAAATATATTATAAGAATAGTTCATGGCTTATTCCCTTGAACTTGACAAATTAAAAACAGGTGAGACTTACAGGAGTTGGGGAGGAACTAACTCTATCAATAAAGTCCGAAACTATTAGACAGCCAGCTCTTGTGCCAATAACGCTGGTTTGAGACTGACATTTGGGCTAGTTACCTCGTACCAGAAATTCTGTCTTTCACTTTGTAAGTATACGCATACGATATCTAGTTGCTACCTTTTGGATTTTGCTTCTTTGCAACAAAGGACATCTGCAGCTATGGTGTTCCAATCATTGTCTTGTGTGTGCTTCTCTATGCGGCAGCGCACCATTTTCGGTTTTCGTAGGAGTTGGTGGCCCTTAGATGAGTAGGTCTTACGTGTTTCTGTCAGGAATATGACAGCAGTTTCAGAGTTCACTCTTCTCTGACCACATCCTGTTTTTCCCTTACTCTAGTCTAACGAGGCATTAAAGCAATCTTCAATTATTTTGGCTTAGTTCGTAGTAGGTGCAGAGAAAAAAACACTCTTTCCAATCTCCCCTGTCACCTTCTCCCATCATCTATACTCGCGTTGACATTCAGACGTATGTCTTGTTTTGTTCGGTTATCCTAAAGAAATACTGTTTTGTAGTTCCCATTCAGGTGGAGACCAGAAGTTGCTTTCCGTATGCTAAAACATCAAACCTTCACAGACATCCAATATTCATGCTACTTACTGCCCAGTTTGGTCCTACCTGTAAGTTGTAACGGATTTCCCATTTTCCACGAAATTACGCGACCGACGGGTTTAACATGCTCTTCTGCTTCTTTCTCCGTGGGGGGGTTGGTTTCGTTTATATATTTACGTGTCCTGCTTTTTCAGTTCCTATGTATGTAAATAAACAAGGGACCTTTATGCATTTATAGGTTACTCTTAATGCCTACTTCAGCTGAAATCGAGGTGGTCAATCACAATTCCCAGTAATATATCCATCTAAGGATGCTTCGTCGGTTAATTTAATATAAAAGATTTTTCTTTCTCATATTCTTTCCTGCAAGTTTTCTTTGAACATTAATTTTTATATGTTGCATTATACCACGGATTTCAAGTTCTAATTTCATCAATTATTTGCTTTTTTTCGGCTGCAATATTCATCTACATATTTGCAGATTGAAAGAAGCTGATAGCTGAATCAACATCTTGAGTTGAGAGTTATGGATGCAGAGATCGGCACAGGAAGTGTTAAAGATACAAATGATGCCACAGCTTCTCCGGTTATTGACAAGGGCGTTGACAATGACAGAGACACGGTAGAGGCAGAGAAGAGCAGAGGAGATGAGAAAACGAAAACTGTTCCATTTTATAAGCTCTTCGCCTTTGCAAAACCTGTGGACCTCTTGTTGATGATAATTGGTACGGTTGGAGCTGTTGGTAATGGGTTAAGTATGCCTATTATGACACTCCTATTTGGTCAAATGACTGACTCTTTTGGACAAAATCAGAACAGCAAAGATGTTCTGCCCGTAGTTTGCCAGGTACATAATGATTTATTATAAACAATAACATGCGCTCAAGTTTGAGAATGAAGCATGATCGCAGGAATTTTCAGTCTGTATTCTGCATGTAGTTGGGAACACAAGATGTAATAAATGATGTCATTGATTTGTTGTTATTATTAGGTGTGCCTGAAATTTGTGTACCTGGCCGTTGGGTGCGGTGTAGCATCATTTCTCCGTAAGTAGCAATAACTCAAGACTGAAAATGAACCTTCCAAGCGCTGTTTATTGAGAAACTTATATTGTTGGTTGTCAGAGGTGGCTTGTTGGATGATCACTGGAGAAAGGCAGGCTGCAAGAATAAGGGGTTTGTATCTGAAAACGATACTGAGACAAGAAGTTGGTTTCTTTGATAAAGAAACAAACACAGGAGAGGTTGTTAGTAGAATGTCCGGTGACACTGTTCTTATTCAAGAAGCCATGGGTGAGAAGGTACTAAACTGCTGCGAAATTGAATCCAATCAAAGAACTTAGATCCTTTTATTCCTTTGGTAACATTGCCTGCTACTTATGCGTGCAGGTCGGGAAATTTATACAGTTGGTATCGACTTTTATTGGAGCATTTGTTATAGCATTTATTAAGGGGTGGCTTCTTACACTTGTCATGCTAGCATCTATTCCCTTGATGGTGCTAGCTGGTGCTGGCATGTCCATCATGATATCCAGGACGGCATCTCTTGGACAGAATGCTTATGGAAAAGCAGCAAATGTTGTCGAGCAGACGATTGGCTCAATCAGAACTGTAATACTATTACCTTACAAATACACCTCTCAGAGAATGGCTTTTGATTAGCAAAGCATACTCATGGAAGTTTGACTCTGATCGCAGGTAGCATCATTTACAGGGGAGAAACAAGCTATCGAGAGTTACAAGAAACATCTTATTACGGCTTATAAGTCAGTTGTTCATGAAGGTTTTGCTGCTGGATTAGGTCTTGGCACGGTTTTTGCAGTAGCTTTCTGTACTTATTCCTTGTCCATATGGTTTGGAGCAAAGATGATACTGGAAAAGGGGTACTCTGGAGGCGAGGTGTTTAATGTGATTATTGCTGTATTGACTGGATCAATGTACGTATCACTCTGTCTCAACACATAAACATGTATGTACTGATGCAATATCTGATTTCATAGATTGGATTATTTACTGATTAGCTTCTCATTGACTATTTAGGTCACTGGGGCAGGCATCCCCCTGCATGACTGCTTTTGCAGCTGGTCAAGCTGCAGCTTATAAGATGTTTGAAACAATCAACAGAAAGCCAGAGATAGATGCTTATGACACAAAAGGAAAGATATTGGAGGATATCCGTGGAGATATAGAGCTGAGGGATGTATATTTTGCTTATCCAGCTAGACCTGATGAACAAATATTTTGTGGATTTTCTCTTTACATCCCAAGTGGCACAACTACAGCTTTGGTTGGTCAAAGTGGAAGCGGAAAGTCGACTGTCATCAGTCTGATAGAGAGATTTTATGATCCACTTACTGGTGAAGTTCTTGTGGATGGCATAAACCTCAAAGAGTTTCAACTTAAGTGGATTAGACAGAAAATTGGTCTTGTTAGCCAGGAACCAGTGTTGTTTACATCTACTATTAAGGACAATATTGCTTATGGAAAAGAAGGTGCAACTACTGAAGAGATAAAATCAGCCATTGAGCTTGCTAATGCTGCTAAGTTCATTGATAAACTCCCACAGGTGATTTCAGCAGCCTATTTATCTCCAACTTTCTGGGCCTGATTGATGGAATGTGAATTTAAGTTCAATTTGTAATTTTATCTCCAGGGACTGGACACCATGGTTGGTGATCATGGTACTCAACTTTCTGGTGGACAGAAGCAGAGAATCGCAATAGCAAGAGCAATCCTGAAAGATCCACGAATTCTTCTTCTAGATGAAGCAACCAGTGCACTTGATGCGGAATCAGAGAGAGTGGTGCAAGAAGCACTAGATAGGATCATGGTCAATCGAACAACTGTGATCGTGGCTCATCGGCTAAGCACTGTGAGAAATGCTGACATGATTGCTGTCATTCACCAGGGAAAGATAGTAGAAAAAGGTTCCAATGCTAAAACCAATTTAATCACTTTTTCCCAGTAGCGAAGTTTCCTTCACCTTTATCTTCTTCACATTGTTTTTATTCTCTCTTTGTTTTCAATCATTCTGTATAAACAATTTTGCTTATCGGGATTCATTATCTGAAATTCGTTTTTTAATTGTCCTTGTTCAACATACAGCCAATTTTGTCCATTTTGTATTGGTGAAAATTTTCCGTTCTAGTTGACAAATGTTTTGAAGGTCTATGGCTTTCATTACTGATCCTAGCTTTACTATTTCAGTAATTTTCGTAAATGATATGACAAAAAGAAGGTCAATTTATGACATAGGAACTGGTTTGCTCATTGGTCAGGTTCACACTCTCAATTAATCGAGGATCCTGAAGGAGCATACTCACAGCTCATACGCTTGCAAGAGGTCAACAGAGGTTCAACAGAAGTAGCAGATGAATACAAAAGGTCGAACAGCAGTGGATCCTTCAGACAGCCGAGTGTAAGAAATTCCATGAGGAGGTCCATAAGTCGGGGATCATCTGTGAGTAGTAGTAGACGATCTTTCACAGTCTTCGGTTTGCCTATCAATGGACCTGAAAATTCTGAAGTAGAATCTGAAACTTCAACAGAAGAATATAATCAAAAGGTCACATTGCGTCGCCTGGCATCTCTTAACAAGCCAGAACTTCCAGTGCTTGCAACTGGAACGTTGGTGGCAGTTATCAATGGATTGATCTTTCCCATTTTTGGTACATTGCTTTCCAAAGTGATTAAAACGTTTTATGAAACACCTCATGAATTGCGAAAGGATTCGAAGTTTTGGGCAATAATGTTCTTGATCCTCTCAATAGTGTCCCTGCTAGTTTGTCCTGCTCAGTCGTACTTATTCGCTGTTGCTGGTGGCAAATTAATCCAACGAATCAGAACTCTTTGTTTCGAAAAGGTGGTACACATGGAGATTGGTTGGTTCGATGAGCCACAGCACTCAAGTGGTGTTATTGGTGCTAGGCTCTCGGCAGATGCAGCCACAGTTCGTGCCTTGGTTGGTGACACATTGGCTCAGTTGGTTCAAAACAGTGCTTCAGCCATAGCTGGTTTAGTCATTGCCTTCACTGCCAGTTGGCAACTGGCATTCATTGTCCTTGCTTTTCTTCCTCTGATAGGCCTCAACGGATACGTTCAACTAAAATTCTTGCAAGGTTTCAGTGCAGATTGCAAGGTATGATCTTATCACATAATTCTAATTCCATGGTATTGGTCTTTCTATTCAAAATTACTGATGAAGTAATAAACCTCATTAATTGTAGGCAATGTACGAGGAAGCAAGCCAAGTTGCAAATGATGCAGTAGGGAGTATAAGAACTGTTGCCTCCTTCTGCGCTGAAGAAAAAGTGATGGAGCTGTACAAAACGAAATGTGAAGGTCCTATGAAAACAGGAATAAGGCAGGGAATGATAAGCGGAATCGGATTTGGAGTATCTTTCCTATTACTGTTTTCAGTCTATGCCGCGAGTTTCTATGCAGGAGCTCAACTTGTTCGTCATGGGAAAACAAACTTCTCTGATGTTTTCCAAGTGGGTAAATTTTCCTTATCTATAAAAATGTATATGCCTTTTCTCTTACTGGTTGCCTACACAATGAGAATTTTTTTATTTATGAATCTAACGTCCATTATCCATTGTTCAGGTGTTCTTTGCTCTAACTATGGCAGCCATTGCAATTTCTCAATCAAGCTCCTTTGCTCCAGATTCTTCCAAAGCAAAGAGTGCTGCTGCCTCTATATTTACCATCCTAGACAGAGACTCAGACATTGATCCTAGCGATGAGTCAGGAAGCAAATTAGATAATGTAAAAGGAGAGATTGAGCTTCGTCATGTAAGCTTTAAGTATCCGTCTAGACCGGAAGTCCAAATTTTCCGAGATCTCAGTTTGGCTATTCATTCTGGCAAGGTGATCATCTACATCAAGCATTCATTCCTTTATCCCATCAGAATAAGAAACAACAGATTAATTTATATGTTCTAGTCCGATGGAAATTTTTTCGTAAAGTTAATGTGATCCTACTCTTTTCAGACTGTTGCATTGGTCGGCGAAAGTGGAAGTGGAAAATCGACAGTAATTGCTTTGTTACAAAGATTTTACGATCCTGATTCTGGTACTATAAGTCTTGACGGAATCGAAATTCAGAAATTCCAAGTCAAGTGGTTAAGACAACAGATGGGCCTAGTGAGTCAAGAACCTATTTTATTCAACGATACGATCAGAGCCAACATTGCGTATGGAAAAGGAGGAGATGCAACTGAAGCTGAAATTTTAGCTGCATCAGAATTGGCCAATGCCCATTGGTTTATCAGTAGCTTAAAACAGGTTAGCCGTTAGCCTGCTAGACTTCATTATATTTTTACATCACTCTCATAGATTACCGCGTAGCTTCACTGGAATTGAACGCTTAACTCAGTTGCTGATTATGTCCTACAAAACTAAAACGCAGGGATACGATACAGTAGTCGGAGAGCGAGGAGTCCAACTATCAGGAGGCCAAAAACAAAGAGTAGCCATTGCCAGAGCTATTGTGAAAGATCCAAAAATATTATTGTTAGACGAGGCAACCAGTGCACTGGATGCAGAATCTGAAAGAGTGGTCCAAGATGCCTTAGACCGAGTTATGGTGAACAGAACAACAGTGGTTGTAGCCCATAGATTATCCACTATTAAAAATGCAGATGTTATTGCTGTGGTTAAAAATGGAGTAATTGTAGAGAAAGGAAAGCATAACGCTTTGATCAAAGTCAAGGATGGATTTTATTCCTCCTTGGTGGCACTTCATTTGAGTGCTTCAACTTAACGTGTTCTTTTGTTTTTTTTTTTTCGATTTTTCCTTTTCCGGGTACTTCTCACAATCTACGCAGAAGCTCCTGCGTTTCCTTTTTCAAACCTGATACGTAAATGCTCACATTCTTCTGTTACCCAGTGATATACTGTATCATGTTATGTCACAATCTTTGAAAATGTAAACCAGATGAACAGTTTCGTTTCGTTATTGTTTTGCTCACAATGCTTTGATTTTGACCACCTTCTAGACTTGCCAGATTGGAATGGACTTGATTTTGCTTTAGTCACAGAGTCTTTGATAATTGCGTCCATTATTCCTATCAAACACCACAGATGAGCTGATCACCAATCTTAGTTCAGTCTTTTTAAGAATATAGAAATGGAATATGCCAACTGGAGATGACAACCCGCCCACCACCCTTAATTTTATGTTTTTGACCATGTCTCCTGCTTGCCGAAAGCTCCTTAACTTTAGGGGGCCAAGCAATACGCTGGCTGGACTAACAAAAAGAGAAGGGATGGGAACCTTACCTAACATTAACAAGAATATCGGGACAGGGTACTTCCTAGACAAGTTAAGATGAATAGGCATTTTCACGAACAATAAGTTTGAATAGCCCCCCGAAAGAGACAATGTGACTAGCCAGCCAAGATTCTCTATCCAAAATTATAGTGTTTTATTATGTTTAATAAATCTTAGTTATTTATTTATGTCAGTCTCACATTAAACTCGTGTGAAGCCCGCAAAATAAATAATTGAGATTTCATTAGACAGAATAAGACAAAATAAAGCTGGACAAAAGATCTGAACTCGTGACTAGCCAAGGAGGAATTCTCCGAATGTGATTAAGGTTGTACATTCAAGCCTTAAAGACTGTTATCACCTTAAATAAGTTGCTTTGTGTTAAGACTTATATTATATAAAGAACTTTTAATAAGTTCTGAATTAACTAAACAATTTACCAAAATTCATCATGACGCTACAAATGCTCTCTTTGAAGTTTGAAGTGTAAATAGTAGAATTAAATTACATGATCTTTTCTAACATGATAGAAAATTGAAGTTGATTATTCCAGATACGTCACCTCAATACATCATATATAAATAAGAAAAGTTTAGGGACTGTTTAATTCCACATTTATTTTTTATTATAATTTTGAATTGTAGTGTCTTCATTTTTGGTTTCTATTTATAAATAAAAATATGCTTATATTAATTATTGATAATAATTTAATTACTAAATAAAAGTAAGAGATAAATTAATTAAATACTAAGTAAAATTAAGTGATAAATTAATTTTACTTCATAA
>JANKYE010000005.1:5360660-5384101 GCA_032467995.1 Erythroxylum dillonii | reverse complement strand
ATGTCTCCTTCCAACTAATATTTTGATTATGTAGTCATTGTTGTTGGTATATATACAAATAATGAACTTAGAACAGGCATGTGAGCAGAAAATGATAAAAATGGTGCCAACATATTGGTAGCTAAACTCTCTTTTAATTAAAGATTACGATTTAAGTGGTGTTGATGTTGAGTGGATGTCGGTCAGGCCCTCGACACAAGTGTAAGTTGATGACATTGCTGGATTACTATTTTACCAAAGAATGGTTATATGTATTTTAAATGTAAAGATTCATAGAGTGTCAATATTTTACTATAGTAAATTTGAAAGTTGAAGAATAAATGGTATAATTACAAGGAAATGCAAAGATATTGCGAGATATTTATTTTATTAATTAGTTATTATAAATTTTCTTAAGTAGGAGAATTCATATGAGCTTTAGTTGTGAGCTTTAAATAAAAAAATTCGCATTTAATTATAATAATTATATATATGTTAATTGAATTAGGAATAATATTTGTTTTTAATCTTTAATTAGTTTTTTATTAGCAAATTTAAATAATAAATTCTCAAATATTGATAAATTTTCTTTCATTTCTTCTTTTACATTAGCTTGCTTTAATCTTTTTATAAGAAGTTTTCACGGTTAAAAGAAAACAGAGCTTCTTTGTAAAATTTTTATTTAAATAAAAACAAGTTTGGATCTTTTTATTTCCACACACATAAAAAATGTTTTTCCTCTATAAGTAACCTTCACACAAGTTCAAATCTAGCTCTTACTTTTTAATGTGAAAAAAAATCTCTTCACATGAAGTCAACAGTCTCCCAGATTCCAGCTAACCAATCTTATTAAGATGCTGGATTAATTATCTAATGCTTTTAGTAGTCGTGTGAAAGATGAGAATAGCAGGCTCTGATATATATAAGAAACACCTGGGATTAATAAGGTTACAGAATGAGAGGGTTCAACCGGCAGATAATCAAAGAAGAAGAACACCATGTGCCTCATGTTCTCACTAATGCGCGGGATCATGGATCAACATCCCTTAAACTTTCTCACTAATTTGCGAGGATCATGGAGCAACATCAGTGACAAAATCAGAATTGTATTCTTAAATAGGCGATTAAAATAATTCTTTTAAAGTTTTCTAGAGACCAAATTTATGGTTCAGGTGTAAGGAATGAGTGATAATTTTTCTCTCTTAGAATATATTCTCATAATCAGTCAAGAAAAAAGGAAATTTTGTATGGTATAATTGCAAGTAGGCTACTTTTATATATAAACCGTAATCCTGAACCTTTCTTGTTTTACTTTTTTTTGCCATCTCTTTTTATAAGAACGATTATCCTCTTTCCCTTAATTTGTGAGCTGTCTTGCCATTTTCCATGCCTACATGCAAGTTAAGTTTCTGAAGCTTATGCTCCGTAGCTGCTCTGCGGACCTGCTTCTTCAGAGACTGCATAAAGTTGGCCACAAGGATAAAAGCTCGACTTTTTGAGTTAAGAATCGTGGTTATTATGGAAGATGGTGAGGCAAGCACCTCAGAAAGTCATGAACAGGTGCAGAAGAGCGTTGGAGAAGATGGAAATTCGGGAGAGCCAGGGAAGAGAAAAGGAGAAGAAAACAAAACCAGAACTGTTCCATTTTATAAACTCTTTGCATACGCTGATTCCATGGACGTCTTGTTGATGATAGTTGGCTCGGTTTCTGCCATTACTAATGGATTATCTATGCCCATCGTGACTATTCTGTTTGGACAATTGACCGACAAATTCGGACAAAACCAGAACAAGCACGTGCTGCACTCAGTGTCCAAGGTACATACCTTCTAGTAGGCAGAAGTAAAAGATGAACTTACCATATCGTAAGTGCTGTAGTGAATTTTTAAAGTTGATCTTTAATACTTTTTTTGTGTGTTCATTTGTCACTTTCAAGGTGTGTGTTAAAGTTATGTACCTGGCTATCGGGACAGGTTTAGCTGCTTTTCTCCGTAAGTATAAACTTAATTAACTCAAGTGGAAACAATATGAAGTTTCGGGCATTGTAGAACAGAAACGTATTCAATTTTGTTTGTTTACAGAGGTGACATGCTGGATGATCACCGGAGAAAGGCAGGCTTCACGAATAAGGAGTTTGTATTTGAAAACTGTACTCAGACAGGAAGTTGGTTTCTTTGATAAGGAAACCAATACTGGAGAAGTTGTTGGAAGAATGTCTGGTGACACAGTTATAATTCAAGAAGCCATGGGCGAGAAGGTATTGACTAAACCTCGAGGGAAGCAGAAACAATATCACATCAAAGGAACTTTAATCCATTAATCCCTTATTTTATTTACTGACTATATCATGCAGGTCGGGAAGTCACTACAGTTGGTATCAACATTCATTGGAGGAGTTATCGTAGCATTAATCAAGGGTTGGCTTCTTACGGTGGTCTTGCTATCATCTATTCCCTTGCTTGTGCTAGCTGGCGCAGTCATGTCCATCATGATGACTAGGATGGCATCTCTAGGACAGAATGCTTATGCAAATGCCGCAAATGTTGTTGAGCAGACGATTGGTTCAATCAGAACAGTATGTTTACACGGATGGCAGGCTTAAAAGAATAAATGTATTTCATCTTTATGTTTACTCATCTCATCGCTAAGAGTGTAATATATTGCAGGTTCAATCTTTTACAGGGGAGAAAAAAGCCATCAACTGTTACAAGAATTATCTAGTTGCTGCTTACAAGTCAAATGTTCGTGAAGGCTTTGCCTCAGGATTAGGTCTTGGATTGGTTATGTCAACAGCATTCTGCACTTATTCCTTGGCAATATGGTTTGGTGCAAAAATGATACTGGAACAAGGTTACACTGGTGGTAAAGTGTTCAATGTGATTCTTGCCGTGTTGACTGGATCACTGTAAGTTCTTTTCTGAGCCAAATATGTAAAATATCTATGCAGAAATCTTAACATATACTGAATATCATTTCATCCACTAGCATATTCGCTTATTACTCTTGTTGACGTTTTAGGTCCCTAGGGCAGGCATCACCCTGCATTACTGCTTTCGCTGCTGGCCAAGCTGCAGCTTATAAGATATTTGAGACCATCAACAGAAATCCAGAGATTGATGCTTATGACACCAAAGGAATGATATTGGAGGACATCCAAGGAAACATAGAATTGAGTGATGTCTATTTCTCTTATCCAGCTAGATCTGATGAACAAATATTTCGTGGGTTTTCACTTTCCATCTCAAGTGGCACAACTGCAGCTTTAGTTGGTCAGAGTGGAAGTGGGAAGTCAACAGTCATCAGTCTGATAGAGAGATTTTATGATCCACAATATGGTCAAATTCTTATAGATGGCATTAATCTCAAAGAATTTCAACTTAGGTGGATAAGACAGAAAATTGGTCTTGTTAGTCAAGAACCAGTTTTGTTCAAATCAAGTATCAAGGACAATATTTCTTATGGAAAAGAGGACGCAACCCCTGAAGAGATGAGAGCTGCCTTGGAGCTTGCCAATGCTGCCCAATTCATTGACAAACTGCCTCAGGTGCTTGTGATTTCTTATAAATTTGTAGATTGACGCCTCAGTTTTAAAGGGTTGCTTATTTCGTTTGGATATGTCCTTCCCTTTGTGTTCAGGGACTAGACACCATGGTAGGTGAGCACGGTACTCAACTCTCTGGTGGACAGAAGCAGAGGGTTGCAATAGCTAGAGCAATTATAAAAGATCCACGGATACTACTTTTAGATGAAGCTACAAGTGCACTTGATGCAGAATCAGAAAGGACAGTGCAGAAAGCAATGGATAGAATCATGGTCAATCGAACAACTGTAATTGTTGCCCATCGATTAAGCACCGTAAGAAATGCCGACATGATTGCAGTCATTCACCGGGGAAAGATGGTTGAAAAAGGTTCCTATATCTCAACCAACACTGTTCAAATTGCTAAGTAATTCCAAAATTGATTCTTCTAATGAAATAGTACAATTTAAGCTACATGGAAAAGAAATCAATTTTTTTTAATTTTTCTTGTTTTGAAATACAAAGATGACGAAATAAACTTGACGGAAACCTGCGAACTTGTTTCCATTTGGTTAGGTTCCCATTTGGAGCTAATCAAGAATCCAGAGGGAGCATATTCCCAGCTTGTACGCTTGCAAGAGGCTAACGAGGAATTAAAACGGGCAGCAAAAGATCAGAGAAAATCAAATGTTACTTCGGAATCCTTCAGACAGTCAAGTCACAGTTTTACCGTAGGAGGAACCCTGAGTCAAGGTCAGGGATCATCTGGGGTAGGGAATGGCAGTGGACATTCGTTCTCTGTCTCAATTGTTAAACCTACTACAGTTAGTATCCACCACGAGACTCGAGAATTTGATAATCTACCAGAAGAAGCAACCCCAAATGTCCCACTTCGCCGCCTTGCAGCTCTGAATAAGGCAGAATTTCCAGTGCTTCTCGCTGGAACGATAGTTGCTATGATCAATGGGGTGATATTTCCAATTTTTGGTTTGCTTCTCTCCAAAGTAACTAAGACATTTTATGAAACACCTCATGAGTTGCGGAAGGATTCCAAGTTCTTGTCATCAATGATTTTGATTCTTGCTGTAATATCCTTCATCGTATATCCATGGCAATCATACCTATTTGCTGTTGCTGGTGGCAAATTAATCCAGCGAATTCGTTGTATGTGCTTTGAGAAGATAGTCCACATGGAGATCGCCTGGTTTGATGAACCTGAGCACTCAAGCGGCTTAATTGGTGCTAAACTCTCAGCAGATGCAGCCGCAGTTCGTGCTTTAATCGGGGATACTCTAGCTCAGATGGTTCAAAACGTTACTTCTGCAATAGCAGGTTTAATCATTGCATTTTCCGCAAGCTGGAAAATGTCAATTATTGTCCTTGTTTTACTTCCTCTAATAGCAATCAATGGATTTCTTCAAGTAAAGTTCTTGAAAGGATTTAGTGGAAATGCACAGGTATGACCAAGCTGCCATTAGTTCCTCATTATATACTTTAGGTTCTATTTGAGACAAAGATGAATGGTTGCAGAAGATGTATGAGCAAGGAAGTCAAGTTGCAGCAGATGCAGTTGCGAGTATACGAACTATCGCATCGTTTTGTGCGGAAAAGAAGGTGATGGAACTATACAAACGTAAATGTGAAGGCCCTATAATTACAGGAATCAGGCATGGTCTGTTCACCGGATTAGGATTTGGATTATCATTCTTCATACTGCTTTCAGTATATGCAGCCATTTTCTACGCAGCAGGGCAACTTGTTACCGATGGAAAAACCACATTCCAAGATTTTTTTCAGGTGGGAAAATACACACTGTCCATGGGTTGTTTAGAGCTCAGATAATCATATATGATCAAATGGGACAAATTACATGCTTTTACTGTTTCAGGTGTTTTTTGCTTTAATTATGGCAGCGACTGCAATTTCTCAATATAGCTCCTTTGCTCCTGATTCTACCAAAACAAAGACTGCTGCTGCCTCCATGTTTGCAATTTTAGACAGGAAGTCCAAAATTGAGTCGAGTAACCAGTCAGGAACGACGTTAGGCCATGTAAGAGGAGAGGTTGAAATTAGACATGTAAGCTTCAAGTATCCATCTAGACCGGAAGTTCAAATTTTTCGAGATTTCAGTTTGGCTATTCATTCAGGCAAGGTGATTATTCTCAGTTTTTTATTCTGTCAACATAAAAACCAGAATACGATTTTTATATGTATCTATTAACTTCCAAGTCAAATTCTAAGCTGCTAATCTATTGATCTTTGTTCTTTGAGACTGTTGCATTAGTTGGAGAAAGTGGAAGTGGGAAGTCGACTGTAATTGCATTGCTACAGAGATATTATGATCCAGATTTAGGACACATAACCATTGATGGAATCGAAATTACGAAGTTCCAGATTAAGTGGTTAAGACAGCAAACTGGCTTAGTAAGCCAAGAACCTATTTTGTTCAATGATACAATCCGAGCCAACATTGCATATGGAAAAGGAGGAAATGCAACTGAAGCTGAACTGCTAGCTGCATCAGAATTGGCCAATGCTCACCAATTCATCAGCAGTTTACAACAGGTTTGCCTACTAGACTTCATTCTACTCCATACCATTAATCGCATAGTTTAATATACTACCTAGAACTGAATGCTTCAGTGTTAGGCTGACTTCTTGCAAAAACTATAAACAAACGTAGGGATATGACACCTTAGTAGGAGAGCGGGGAATTCAGTTATCTGGGGGGCAGAAACAAAGAATAGCTATTGCCAGAGCTATTGTGAAAGATCCAAAAATATTATTGCTGGACGAGGCAACCAGTGCATTAGATGCAGAATCTGAAAGAGTGGTCCAAGATGCCTTGGACAGAGTTATGATAAACAGAACAACAGTGGTTGTAGCACATAGATTATCCACCATTAAAAATGCAGATGTTATTGCTGTGGTTAAAGATGGAATAATTGTAGAGGAAGGAAAGCATGAGAGTTTGATAAAAATCAAGGATGGATTTTATGCCTCCATGGTTACACTTCAAATAAGTGCTTCAAGTTGAAGACTGATTAAGTTTTTTTGTGTTACAACAGAGTCACAAGTTATTTTTAACCTAAACTGGTGTTGATTGTATGAAGAATTAAAAATATATTGTGTACTAGACAAATCATAAATCACCTTCAACCTGATTTTCTTAATAATCCTTTTAAACGGTATATCATTGTACGTGTTCTTTCATTTCACTATTTTTATTTTATTCTTGATGCTTTTTTTAACGTGCGTTGGTTCTTTCTTCCCAATTCTTGTTTTGAATTTCTTGGTTGAGCTTCTTTTGTCTCTTATGCTATTATCTGATATATAAAACTATATTCGTTTGGTTTAAAAGAACACAAAACGTTTTCTTACTTATTTTGTCAATGTTAATCTTTTATGATATGTACTCTCTATTTGTCATATTGTTGGATCATATATACTTCAGAAGTTAGTCGATTGAAATGAGAGTCAATAAGGAGTGTTCTTAAGCCATGAATACCTTACCAAGTGGCCTGCTCATCTTTCTTTTACCCTTTCTATTGCCAATATCCTTTCTCATGTTAAACATACTCTTTCCAATAAAATAGAAAACCTTGTTGAAATCACTCATCATCCTTTACAAACTGTATTTTTGATACTTTAGTCCTTATGGTATATACTCTTGTAACCGCTTTTGGACAAAAAGTATAAGAGCTATTCTCTCTACCTATTGCCCAAAAGTGAAAGAAATCATCCATAGTTCCTGTCTAGAGCAGTGTGGTCTAAAAGCTATTACCGCAGAACAATATGTGAAGCTAGAGATTCCAAAAGAGCTCATCTCTCTTTGTAGAGAGCAAAATCATATTCATCTTCACATTGGAGCTATTCGTCCTGTTTTTACCCGCCATGGAGTAAACTTCCTGCTACAACCAGATATTCCTTCTTGATACTGCCTATACTACATACCAAAATGCTCTAATTGATACTCTGCTGACAACTCTCGACAATGGAAGTGTTATCCTCACTATAACCCCTGATTTCAATATCAAGCTGGATGATCATACTTTGTTTGAATAACTTCAAGTCCAAATCCAAATCCAAATTACTGGAGCAGAACAAGATCCTACAGTCATTATGGCCACTCTACACCATCGAATGATCTACCGACTACATAATCATGCCATAGATCTCATTTCCCCAACTCCACTTCAGATGTCGTGTACATGGTAGTAGATAGAGCTGATGATCAAACTGACATTATTCAGATCCCGAAATAGCTACCATCAGTGAAGTTAGGAAAATTGATGCCGATTGAATGAATCACTAATTACTAAAGAATGTTCCATGCTCCTCGTAGGTATTCCTTTTACACCATCACTCCTCCTATACTGAAGACCTTATGAGATGGAACTACGAAATCCATCTACACCAGATCCAATGAATATCAACTTGGACCTTCAACAACATCTGGTCCTATATTGATGCTTCAACCAGTGTTCTCATATACAGAAGGCAAATCTGACCTCTAATCCATTGCTTCAAACCTGATGGAGAACCTGTTTATGTTAGCCATCATCTTGTACATTTTTTTCTGGGATGTCAATCTCTCTATGTGTGAACCAGATTGTGAAATATGTTTAAATCCAGAATTAGATAGTCATGATGATGAGCTTTATAATAGGCGTCTACTAAAGAAGAAGAAGTAAAAAGAAATTCATCGTTATCAACCGACTTAATAATTCTTTTTTAAACATCAAGATCATGATCATGATTCTAAGCCTTGGATTTGGACTAAAACCCAGGACCAAGACCTAGAAATCTTCGAGAACTACTTAAAGTTATTGACAAGTCCATTTAGAGTCAATCTTTAACAAACCTCAGCCAGTGATTCCTATTACTCTAATAGTTCCTCTTATCCCTTGCATGATGGTTAAATTATATGAGGAACTCTTTCCTCCACTGGAATGACACATTAATAACAATAATAAGGTTATCTGTAACCTTTATATTTGTGTTATAGGAATAATGTGTCATAGAACTATGACGTCTAATCCTGTTGATGAAACTCTTAATTGGCACACTAACAATGTTGTAGCCTAAAATAAATCAACAAATTGCTACCAAACTTGATGGGTTGACTCAACAAATGTAGGTTGAAGTTGATACAATCCCTGCACAGATCCAATCTGTTGGACCTCGCTTGTTTCCAGAGTCCAATGCTTGCTTTGATACCACATCTGTTGGATCCCGCTTGTTTCTGAAACCCAACTCTTACTCTGATACCATATATGTTGGATCCCGCTTGTTTTCGGAACCCAACCTCTTTCGAAAATCATGAAACGTGAGCGTGTATATTACCTTGAAGGGTTATTGCATTGAACCCTCATTAGTTATCATCAGTTCATCTTCATTCTCATAACATCCCAAAAATTTTCTCACAATTTGTTCAATGGAGTGCCCATACAAATCAGTCACTATACTCGAACTCATTTCTCCTATTTGTGAACAGAATTTAGAAATCTTCCAATCAAAAATTCAATTTGACTATCATCCATACATAAATTCACATTTCATTAACATCATGAAACAAAAGCTTACAAAGCTTTAATGGCATTTTCAAGCCACATTTCACCATCAATATCAAAATCCAATATACATAAAATACTTGAACTATAATTGCTCAAAAAGCAATTACAGCCTTGTTTTACATAAATTATTCCAAAATAAAACAAAGCATGCAAATCTAGAGTAATGCCTAGACTTTCTTTCACTATGTCTCTTGCTCATCACCTGGATATGGGATGGAAATAGGGGTGAGTTTAAAAAGCTCATGGGTAACAAGTTTATAACGAATAACAAACAAAACTGCTCAAAAAGTTTATTGTCATAGAAAATTCTTATTGAATCATAAAACACATGTTTCTCAAAATTCTCGTCAAGTATTCAAAATCACAAATAACACAATTTATGCATTTTTAACTTATTCGCAAATCATAAACACATAAGCACATCCAAATGATTTGGGTAGATCCATAAACATGACGAAATACTCAATTCTATATAGTGGTCTTGTGTAGTTGTAAACTTGAAGGAGTCTATGAAGGAGCTCCGTGTCACTAGCGGGCAGGCGGGAGAAGCTTTTAACTTGGTCAACGTGCATGTGACAATTCTTGGATGAATTACACCAAACCCACACAACATGTAATTCATGAACTTAAAAACTAATTGCCCAAATGGCACATTTTGAAAACTTGTCTTCCATGAGCATGAAACATTTAATATGCAATTTCATCATCAATTCATAATTCATCATCAAAATTCATATACCAAAACATATAGCACTTTCATAAATCATTCAAAAGCAATAAAGGCAGCATTTATAAAACAAAATGAAATCATTTAATTCTATTGCTTTTGAAAACATAGTCATGGCTCATTGACTCTATTATAAACATGAAAACCACCTTAATTTCTTTGTTTGAAAACCTTGCTCAAAAAGCCTTTACTTTTGCTCCTGTTGCCTCTCTTAATTTTTTTCAACATTGAAAAAAATCTCCAAATCAATAGGCATTCCAATTGAGAAACCCATAAGACATAATCACTAAAATTGATCCTAAAATTCTTAAACCATACATTTCTTAAGCCATATGAACCAAAACCCCTTCTAAAATCTAAAAGATTAAGATCAAACTTACCTTGATTCTTCACCAAATGGAGAGTTTTTTGGCTTGAATGAGAGCTCTAATCCTCCTCTTCCTTTTTCCCTTCTTAAGCAACTTCAAATTCCTTCTTGAAAGCCAAGCAAAGTTGAAACCTAGCTTTTTCTTCTTTTTCTCTCCTTTCTCTCTTCTCTATGATTCTTTCTCTCTCTATTCTCTCCAATCATGTTTTTGGCTTCTTCCAAATGAAAGACATCAAATTTTGTTCCCTTTTACACCCTTTATGATTGAACAATGTCCATTTTGCCCTTACTTATATGCCTTGTAACTTAAATGCTTAAGTGACTTACCAATTTTGCCCCTCTTGTAATCTTACCACCTTAACACTATAATTCAATTAACCTGTGTCATATAATCTTACTCACATTAACATGCTAATTAACTCCACAAAAATACTCTATTAAGACCTCAAAATTATCTAAGTCATTGCCTAACTCCTTCCAAAAAATCAAGACCTTTTTCTAGTTACGTAATTGAAGGAATTTGCTAGCACTTCCTTCTAGAAAAATGTTCCTCATTATCTTAATTTTCTAATGACATCAAAATCATTCAATTTGGTTCGATAGTCTAAAAGTTATATCCCAAATATTTTTGGATTGTCCTTATACTAAAACAATATTCTGTGCTCAACTTCCATCCAAAAATTGATATTCTTAGAGACTGAATTAAAACTCGATTTCATCAGAAAATTTGTAGCCCTATTTCTCTAGTTTAATCCAAATCGAGAATCATCTCATTTGGATAACTAGAGTAAAAGTTATGGCTAAAACACGGAAGCATACTCAATGAATATGTTTCAATTACATTTTCTAGCTTTAACTACCAACCTTTCATCTATAACCCATCTTGTACCTAAACCATCTTTTCTACTTTATTTCAAATTCAAGAATTCTCCTTTTCTTTACACATGAATAATCACCAACAATTCCTCATTTAATTGTTCTAACTTTCAAGAAAAGTTCGGTGTCCAACACAATCGTTGTATAAATCGTACAAAGATCAAATGGCCCAACTTGATGCAAATCTTCGACAATATGTTGACACTCAGTATTTTGTCCCTGACTTTTCTTTCAAAGAATAAGAACACAAAAAGTTGAAAGAATTCCTTCAACAGATGGAAGCTGATATGTAAAAAGAATATTTTAAAACTATTTATGGATCTTCCCCCACACCATTTCCTATTGTCCAACCCATTTATCCTACTCTAACAGTTATCCAACCCATTTATTCTTCACTAAAATATCATGAAGCTACTGATAATGAAAATGTATTCAAAATGAATTATCCTTTGATCAGATAGTATATCCATCCTACCACCATTAAACACAAATAAACCAAATCCTCAAAACCTAAACCAGAAAAGTCCTCTGAGCCATCACCTTCATATACTAAACTAACTAATCCATGGAATAAACCCTTACAAATTTATACTCCACCTTCTTCTCCACCTAAACCTCAACCTTCCTCCTCTACTGGGAAAGAAAAAGCTCCTCAATCAAAGTTCATCGCAACTTTTGCACTAGTATCTATTCCTGAAATATTTGATAAAGAATGTCCTTATGTGCATTCTAGCATATCTAAGCAATCTTCTAAAATATCTGAACCATCTTCCGATTAATCTAAACAATTTACTAAATCCACAGGAACTAAACCCTCTAGAATTTCACCACCAGCAGCACAAACACCACCAACCATATCGACTTCAGGACCCTGGTTTACCTTTGATGATCTTCCGCTTAAAAAATGTGGAGAGTGTCTCCATGAATTTGACGTTTGGATTGACTTGCAAATGACTCAACCAAATAATCCATTAAGAGATATTTTGTCCGAGTTTACTTCTCACTTTATTGGCACTTTGCAAGAATGATGGCAAAGCTTAGACGATTATTATAGACTTCAATACTACAAGGCACATATGTCGGATTACTCCTTGGAGTAATTCATAAAGAATTCATTGGTGACTTTCAGCTTATTGACAAACAAATTAGGTAAGAGTTTTTTTAGACGAAATGTTGTTCTTTGGAAAGAAAAGATCTACAAAAACATTTTTAGCGTATGACAGAACATGATTATCTTCTTAATGGATTCAACGATGTTACTCTCCATTATACTCTCATTTCCTCTCTCATAATAAAACCAATTCACATAAACAATCAGATTTTTATTGAATCAAAGATAAAATTAACTTGAAGGTGAGTTTAGACAATCCTCAACATTCATAAACCCTATATCAATAGCTATCCCAATTCTATACATAGATAAAACTAGAAATACACTCGAAAATAGATCTGAATGGATGATGGAGGTAGCAACAATGAAAAACCTCCTGTTTTAAGAAGTTCTTTATGTAGACTTCTTCTCCACGTGTCTCTTCCTTCGCCTCTTTCTCAATTTCTTGATGAACTCTCTCTAGGGCTTTATGATAGTGGTTGATACAAGAAGCTTCTCATCTCTTTTGTCTCATTCTTTATATACTTGATGTGTTCTGAGCAGCCCTAGGATTTTTTTCAGGGTCGAAAGCTTTGAAAAATGTCGCAAAACTAGACTTTTTTGTGTGTCTGCGTGTTTGACTGACACAGGCCACGATCGTGGCCCCACTTGTAAGCTTTATGTCATGATTGTGGTTGGCAGGCCATGATCATGGGCCAAGTCTTATTCTTTTGTCATGATTGTGGCGACTTGTCCACGATGGTGGGCTGTCTCCCTTGCTTCTTTCACGATCGTGGCAAATGGCGGCCACCATTGTGGGTCGTTATTTTTGGTTCAAGTATCCCCAAAACTTCTCCGTTCTTTGTTGTTGACCCTGAAACACTAACAAACACGTCAAGGTACCTCAAAGGTATAATAATTAAGCTCAAATGCTTGTACTAATCCCTAAAAACACTTAAACACAAATAATTCACAAACTAACACAATTCTATCGAACATATATACTAAACAATCGAATAAACAGATAACCACATATCAAATTATACCCTAAAACACGATGCATTTCACACTTATCAACTTCCCCACACTTAAACGATTGCTTGTCCTCAAGCAAACAAAACAACAAACACATACTAATTCACACAACACACAATGCAGTAATGAGACAATGGCTTCAACTTCATGAAATAAATTTAATTTAAAACACAATCATTTAATTCATTTCAAATCATTAACATGCAAAATCCGTGTCTTGGGGATTTGGACTAAATATATATTAATCCAGACTCAAGTGTTAAATTATTTACCCTTCTTAATTGCACACACTCAGTAATAATTCTTTGATCGTTCAACTCTGTAATTAGTCTTAAGTACGTTTTCATGGAAAGTCAAACTATTACAAGTTCGGTAGGTTTTATTCAAAAACACATGTTTATTTTTATTAACTTTTTATGAACATGAACTTAGTCTTTTTATGCAGCGACAAACATTGGTAATGAATGTCAATCTAGTTACTCAACTAAATCATGTTGTTTTATTAAGCTACTTGGTTGGAATGTCATTCTAGCCTTTTTATGCGAAAGCACACATTTGTGATGCGTGCCAATCCGGTTACTCAGCTATATAACGTTCTCAACTGGCTAATAGCTCTATTTATAACCCGAAAGCTAGCGGAATAGTTACGTATTTTAAAAATAACAATATTTTTAACAATATTTTATTGCCTAACTTAGTGCTTTAGCTACTCGATTTCATGAAAAAAAAACTAGCAAAGTTACCTAGGTTAAAAAGCCTCAACACTTAAACACTAAATCCTAATTAAGCTGCATATTTAATCAAAGAACTCCAATTTACTAATTTTGCAAGCTAATAATTCTCTACAACCTAATAGACCATATTCAAAATTAAATCAATTTCAATTCATCTAAGCCATTGACACATTGACAGGATTCACGAAATGCAACATAACTATAACATGCAAAATTCACATTCAAATAAAACACATAAGCCTCCCCATACCTGAACAACACATTATCCTCAATATGAGAAGGTGATACCAAACACACATAAAGACAGAAGAAATATAAATTAAAGTAAAACAAAAAATAACAATAAAAATAAAAATAAATACTAAATTTAAAAAGAAAGAAAGTGTTTAGAACAAGGTTTATGGTGATGGAGGTAGTGATGGGGTTGGAGGTGGCAGTTGAATGCCTTGAGTCTCGAAATAGCGATGAATATGACATATGTCTTGGCTTTAGTGTCGTTGCGTTCGGGCCATCTCCTTTATCGTTACGGAGTTCTCCACAAGTGTATCCGTAATTACTTTGGTGTTTGCGAAGATTGTGTCCAGTACCTTTTTCTAGCCCGGTTCTTCTGCATCTTCTTCCTTTTCAGACTCCTCAGTGGTCGAATCCCCTTCTTGTTATTGTTGAGTGATAAGTCAAATTAGTTATATATGATTTTGGGATGAATTGGAACTAATTTGACTTATGTTGGACCCCGAACCTTTCTATTAAATAAGAAATTGTTGGTGATTAATTATGTGTAAAGAAATGAAGAATTCTTGAATAGGAAATGAAATGGCAAAGATGGTTTAGATACAAGATGGATTTTATGTGATATATTGAAAGTTAAAAAGCTGGAAATTGTAAGTGAAATATGTTCATTGAGTATGCTTCGGTGTTTTAGCCATAAAATTTTCTCTAGTTATCTAAATTAGATGATTCTTGATTTGGATTAAACTATATAGACAAGGCTACAAATTGTCCAATGGAATCGAGTTTTGATTCAGTCTCTAAGAAAGTCAATTTTTAGATGGAAGTCAAGCACATGAAAATGTTTTAGTATAAGAACAGTCAAAAAATGTTTGGTGTATAACTTTGGGACTAGGGAACTAAATTAATTGATTTTGGATGTCATTAGAAAATTAAGACAATGAGGAACATTTCTCTAGAAGGAAGTGTAAGCAAATTCCTTCAATTGCATGATTAAAAAAAAGGTCTTGATTTTTGGAAGAAGCTAAGCATGATTTAAATGAATTTTGAGGCATTGATAGATTATTTATTCTATTTTTGTGGAATTAATTAGCAATGTAGAGAACCAATGACTAGGACACTGTGCCAACATATCCCGAAATCGCTCCCATGCTTCATATAAACTTTCATTTTCATATTGAGTGAAGGAAACGATCTCATTCTTCATCTTTGCAACCTTGGCAGGAGGGAAAAATTTTGACAAAAATAATCTCATCATCTCATCCTATGTAGTAATCGATCCCGACAGCAAACTAGCCAACTATGCTCTTGCCTTATCCCTTAAAGAAAAAGGGAATAACCTTAATCTCACTGCATTTTTCGATACTCCGTGCTGCTTGAACAAATCACAAATATCCAAAAACATCTCCAAATGGATGTTTAGATCCTCCAAATTGAGATGCTCTCACCATAGATGTAATGCTGTGAGGAATCTCAAAACTCGCAGCTGTGATCGTCAGCCTTATAATGGGAGGCATGGGTCTATTGTTGTCCCTATTATCAAATCCATCATAGTTAACTCCCTTCTCTCTTCAGTATATGGCATCAACCTCTCTTCGTGTTATTCCATCTCTACTAATTGTTCTTCTCTAGTCCTTTCTGCTGTGTTACTACTCCGAGTCAATCTGATTTCCTTACGCAAACTGCAAGCAGTTTTTTTAATTTCAGTATCTAATGGAAAATTCTCGATCTTTTGACCACGAGTGAGCATTAAAAAAATAGAACAAATAAATAAAAATAATAACAGAACTAGGGATGAAAAATAAAACACTTTAAATAAAGCAATCAAGCAAACAACTAAAATATGCAAATAAAAAACAAAACAAAAATTAAATTTGAGAAAATTAATACCGTCTAATCTAATGACTCACAATAAAGAAATTTCCCCGGCAATGCCGCCAAAAACTTGTGATCTAAATAAAACAATATAAATTAAATTCTATCTAGACCAATTAGAAGCAAGTGCACCCCGTCGACAAGTAATATAAATCTGTAAGAACCGGATATCGTATCCAAGGGAAATTCAACATGCAAGACAATTAAATTAAACGATGAAAAATTACTCAGACAATCAAGAATTGATTGATTTGAAATTAAAATAAAATAAAGAAAGAAAATCAAGGAATTATGAAAATTACAACGTATGAATTAAAACAACTAGATTTAATCAAATGACAAACATCGATTAAGGTATCAGATTTCAATTGGATTGGACACTAAAAATAAAATTGTAACAGCAGATTGATTTAGGAAATACTTCACTTAAGCAAGTCAAACCCAATGTTCATGGAAATTCCTTCTTTTTTAAATCCGAGTTACCACTGAGTTCATAGATAATTCGGAATAAAAGGCGTTAAATACAAGAAGCTTAAAATTAAGTTCGTTAATTCTAGGTATCTTCACACAAGATCCTAAGGTTGGTCTACACTTTAGTCTTAAGTATGTCGCTTACAAATCAAATTCTATTGGTTGTGGCATTCAATTATCTAAGGTCTTAATCTAGGTGATCAAGCTAAATTAGGACTAAATATGAATTCAATCAAGCAAAAATCAATACCACAAAATTATCCTAATCCAATATCAATCTTAACGTTAACCGAAAAGAAAAACTTACTCACACATATTTATCAATGTAACATAAAGCATGGTCATAATATATGTTTGCATTGATTAAATCCGCATAATTAAAATAAATAAGGAATAATATAAAAAACAAATTAAAAACACCCCTTCTTTTTCCACTGTTGTATTTTCTCGCGCCTCTAGCTTCAGGAATATTATATTAGCCACCAGCTGCTTCAATGTTGTTCACGCACTCCATCAGTTGCTTGCTTTTTCTTCCACGTCTCCTATCTCCTAGCTAACGTTTTTGGTGTCTCCCTTCCACTAGCTAACTTTTTTCTCCAACTCCTGCTTAATTATTTTTTGTCTCCACGCAGCTGCTTCATCAACGTTATCTCTCCACCTACTAACATATTTAATCTCCACACCAGCAGCTAGATGTCAAGCCCAGCATGCTTCATTGCGTGAGTGGAGTGTTTTATGTGCCAGGGTTGTGCGTCATTGATGGATTGGCTGCTTCAATGTCCTTTTCTCTCCATCTAACGTGTGTGTGTTCTCGCCTCCTTGATGGAAAAGTCCCACCCCTTTTTGTTGTTCTCCAATTAACGTATTTAATCCATATCACCAGCTGCCTACGTCCACCAACTGCTCCACTCTTCACGCTCTAGCTGCTGCTTTTGTTCTCAAGCCACCAGCTGCTTCACTCTTCCCGAACCAGCTGCCAACGTGAGAGTCTCTAGTCACCAAATCCCTTCTTTGCTTCCATGTAGCTTCAACGTTTTCTTCCTTTTTAGCCACCAACCTGTAATGTTGTGTAGAGAGTGTATGTGAGGGCTGTGTGTTTTTTCGGTGATGGAGTTTTTTTCCACGTTAATCCTCATGCTTTATTCTTTTTGTGTCCCCACCAGCTCAAGCTTCAACCTTCTCTTATCAACTAGCTGGAATGTTGTATGTTTCTTTTCCTCTTCCTATTCAATGTCCACGCGCACGTCTTTTCTCTAATTTTTTTTGAAAGATTTTGGTCCCACGCAAATTCCTTCAAAGTCTCCCACCAACCCAAGCTTCAACGTATGGATAAAGAGTGTATAAGAGTGGTGTTTTTTTTGTGTGGAGGTTAACTGCTTGGAAGTATGGTGAGTGAGAGTTAGCGTCCCCATCAAAAGGAGGCTATGGTGTTTTTATGTAGAGGCGTGAAGTAAGTGGAGTGTATTAAAAAATATATATCATTCAACGTGAGTGGAAAGGATTTGTTTTTAAGTGGGGGTGCCTCCTCTCCTTTTTTAGCTTATGTTTCGTTCCTTTTTTATTCATTCAATCAGCTCACTCATTCATGCCTACTCCCTTCATTTTTTTCTTCACTTTCTGCCCCAAGCCAAACTTAAACACCTTCGTGTTTTGTTAGGTGTAAAGAGCTCTCAATTCTTGACTTTTTGCTCTCATTGTCCAAATCCAATATGTGCCTAAAAATTAAAACAAATAACTCTTAATTTAGTGCAATTTAATTAAATAGACAAGAGTCTAGCAAATTATGTATCAAAAATTAATACAAAATGTCCATTAACAAGGGTCTAAGGATCAGTAAGAGATTGAAGAAGGGAGAAGTTAAGCTACAAGTTAGGAATGGAGCAAGTGTTGCTGCCCTAACTATAGGAACTATTTCTCTTGTTATGCCTACGGGAAAAACTTTATTATTAGAAGACTGTTATTATGTTCCTAAGTTTGTTCCGAACATTGTTTCCATTTCATCATTAGACAAGTGAGGATTTCATACAATCTTTAAGAATAACTAATGTAATATATTTCATGGTAATGAATTATATATAAGTGGTTATTTACATTATGGTCTTTATGTCTTACCTGAAATAATTGTTTATCCAATTATGAATGTTTATGGTCAAAAAAGGAAGAGAGATAATCATGCAAATCAAACTTACCTTTGGCATTGTAAACTTGGTCATATTGGTGAGAAAAGAGTAAACAAGTTTCATAAGGAAGGATGCCTTGGTCAATATGATTATGAAACATATGAAACTTGTGAATCTTGTCTCAAAGGTAAAATAACCAAATCTCCTTTTACTGGAATTGCAGAGAGAGCTACTGAACTTTTAGGACTCATACATACCGATGTATGTGGCCCTATGAAAGTTCAAGCTAAAGGTGGATATTCTTATTTTATCACCTTCACTGATGATATGTCAAGATATGGATTTGTGTATCTTATGAAATATAGATCTGAATCATTTGAAATATTCAAAAGATTCCATAGTGAAGTTCAAAAACAAACTGGTAAGAGTATAAAGGCATTGAGATCTGACCGCGGTGAGTATCTTAGTGATGATTTTGTTGATTATCTAAGGTAAGATGGAATCTTGTCTCAATGGACTTCTCCAGGAACACCACAACACAATGGTGTTTCAGAAAGGAGAAATCGAATCTTGTTGGATATGGTAAGATCTATGATGAGGTTTACTAATCTTCCTATCTTCCTATAGGGATATGCATTAGAAGCCACTGCCTATTTATTAAACAAAGTTCCCACTAAAGTAGTTACTAAAACTCCATATTAAATGTGGAAAGGATGTAAGCCTAACCTAAAACATTTGAAAGTTTGAGGTTGTCTAGCTTATGTCAAGAGGTTGATGTCATATAAACTTGAAGCGAGGTCTGACAAGTATAGATTTGTTAGCTATCCCAAGGAAACTATGAGATACTATTTCTATCACCCTTCTGAGCACAAAGTATTGGCCAGAAATACAACCTTTTTAGAAAGGGGGTTCCTTAATGGAGGAAGTCATGGTGTAGAAATAGATATTGATGAAATTCAAGATTCTGACAAATCATCACAAGCTCAAGAGCATCAGATGCATGTTGAGCAGCCTTTACTTGATGTCTTGAAGTTTACACATAGGGTACCAACCTCAATAGTTGAGGATAGTGGACTGGGTAACGAACCTGTCCAAGAACCAGTGCAACAACAAGATCAAGTAGAAGAACCTATTGAACATGAGCCTCTTAGAAGGTCTACTAGGGATCGTTGTGCACCAGATAGATTAAACTTAATGGTGCAAGGTAACGAGGATAATCATATTGATGATGACCCTAAGACTTACGAAGAGGCTATGGTAGGTCCAGATCATGAGAAGTGGTTTAAGGCCATGGACTTTGGTTGATCCCTCAAAGGATATAAAAACACATAGGATATAAATGGGTATTTAAGAAAAAAAATTGGAGTAGATGGGAAGGTTGAGCCTATAAAGCACATCTTATTGTCAAGGGATAGGTATTGATTATGATGAAACCTTTTCCCCTGTGGCAATGCTCAAATCTATTCAAATTCTACTTAGTGTTTCTTAACGAAGAGCTCAAGGAAGATGTCTATATGACTCAACCTGAAGGTTTCACATTGCCATCTACTCCTAATAAAATAAGTAAGCTACAAAGATCCATTTATAGATTGAAGAAAGCTTCACGAAGTTGGAATATTCACTTCAATATAACAATCGCAAAGTTTGATTTTGTTAGATGTGAAGAAGAGCCAAGTGTGTAAAAGAAGGTTAGTGGAAGCATAGTTATTTTCTTAGTGCTGTATGTAGATGACATGTTGCTAATAGAAAATGATGTACTAGCCATGCAAAAGACAAAGATTTGGCTACATGAACAGTTCTCTATGAAGGATTTGGGAGAAGCAGTTTACATTCTTGGAATCAAGATCTATAGAGATAGATCAAAGAAGCTGTTAGGACATTCCTAATCCATGTACATTTATACTATCTTAAAAAGGTATCACATAGAAAATTCCAGAAAAGGTTATTTACCGATTGACACTGGAATTTCTCTTAGTAGGGAGGATTGTCTTAAAACTCTAGAAGAAAGAGAGCACATGAGTAGGGTCCCATATGCCAGTGTAGTGGGAGCTATCATGTATACCATGACATGTACAAGACCTGATGTAGCCTACGTACTAGGAATAGCAAGCAGGTATTAAGGTAACCTAGGTGAGGAACATTGGAAAGTGGTTAAAACCATCCTTAAGTACTTGAGAAGAACTAAAGACCAATTCCTCATATACGGAGATTATAAATTAAAGCTAATAGGCTACATTGATGCTAGCTTTGCATCAAATAAGGATGATAGCAAATCTACCTCTGGTTATATTTTCACTTTAAATGGAGGAGCGGTGAGTTGGAAAAGTTCCAAGCAAGCTATTGTAGCTGATTCAGTTACTAAAGAAGAATATATAGCTGCAAGCTATGCAACTAAGGAAGCTATTTGGATGAAAAAGTTCTTAACTGAACTTGGTGTGGTTCTTTCAATAAAGGAAGTTGTTCCTTTATTATGTGACAATATCGGTGCTATTGCATAAGCTAAGGAACCAAGGTCACACCAAAGATTTAAACATGTTCTGCGAAAGTTTCATCTGATTAGAGAAATTGTTGCGCGTGAGAACGTTCAAATTCAAAAGGTTGATGGAAAGGAAAATGCTACAGATTCCTTCACTAAGGCGCTTGGATCAAAGGAGTTTAATAAGCACAAGTGGAAAATAGGATTGAAGTTCATGACCAATTGGGTCTAGGTCAAGTGGGAGATGGTTAGAATATGTAATAGATTGAACACCTTTGTTTGTGATTATTAACTTTGTTTAATAACATGGCAAATGATTATATATTATCATATTATGTTTATTGTTTTTATCCTAATATGATAAGTCCTTGATTAAATTTATACACTTGCCATCATAATGGAGATTATGATAATGAGAGTCAAGCCTTTAGGGTTTAATCTAAAAGTGTTCTCGATCATAGGGTCATCAAATAAAGACTTTAATGATCCGGTTAGATCAATATGAATGTAATAGTATCTATTGGATGGATATTAGTAGATTTCATTTACTAAGTTATATATATAGATGATGCATATGAAAATATGATCATTGAATTAACCAAACTAAAAATTTCCAATGGTTAATATTACCTATGAACTGTCAAGTGAGATATTCTTATAAGGATTTAAATGTATATTTTTCCTTTGACCTGAGGTCATCATAGTAATCAATAGGTCACTTATTATGTTTTGGTGTTGGACACCTAGTATGTAAAAAAGCTAGTTGAATGATCATTGGATATAATTAAGTATCTATCTAATTAGTGGTGAGTCAAGAAGAGATCCATCAACTTTAGGTAATGAGTTTGAGATCTGTGTTGTTATTGATATTAATGATTGTTTCAAGACCTTGGCTAAGGCGATTGAATAAGTGAGAAAAAAGAGCTTTCTAAGTCAGTCACCAATCATTAATGATCAACATGTAACATAGTTGGTTATCTAATAGGGTTTGACACTTAAATCATATCTTAGGATAATCTGGAGTTGTAATGATAGAAGGCAATAATACATTATCCTTAGTCAGGTTCCGTCTTTATAAGATTGTTACTTCATACTATCCGGTCATTGAGGAGTGTTGTTAGACACCAACCTTAATTAGTAATTAATTGGAATAATTACTATTGATTTAGTGATGAACCTATGTGGTAATACACTTACGAGAGTAATATTTTCTGTTTATAATTATTTAATTTATTATGAGATAATTTATTAAATATTCTATATAGCATATTATTATTATTTTTGCTATCTCAAAAAATATAATTAATAGTGAAAATGCTCTTGTATAAAATAAATGAATAAAATAAAAATAGTTTTATTTTATTTTATTTTATAAATAATAATAATTATTTTTTAAAAAACAAGCAAAAGGCGTAAGATGGTTTTCCGCATGAGTGATGTTGTTTTGGTTTTACATTTTAAAACCAAAATGAAAGGATGCGATGGTTGGTCGTGGTTTTCTAAGTTTTAAAACTTGAAAACGTACGTTAAAACATGCATTGATACATCACTGAAGAGAGTAAGTGATACTATCAGTTTTTGTATGTGAATGTCTTACGAAGACAAGAGTTAAAAACAAATAGAGATACTCTTTGTTTTGTACGTAAGAAGAAAAAAAACGAAGACATAGAAATATTTTTTAATTTTCGTTCTCTGTACGAAAAAATAAGCAAGAGAAAAGTTTGAAAAAATTGTTTTATTCATTAGAAAGAATTCTTCAATAACTATATCAAGTGTTGAAAATGAAACGTATTTTTCAGTATAAAACATTTAGGAATTTATTGTCTTAATAATCCTGTGTTATTCAAAAGTTGTTAAAAAATTCCTGACATATAAAAATTAGCAAAAAAAATCCTGAGTTGAAATTTTATTAACTCACAATCCCTTAATAACATACGGCTAAGGGTTTTTTTGCAGCAAAATTGAAAATATAAGATTAATAGAATAACATTTTATATCTCAGGGTTTAATCAGCTACTTTCATATAATACAGGGGTCGCTACAGCAATTTTGTCAAATATTTAGAGATTTCGTACTTTGGATGAATATAGAATTGTAATTTTTGTTTATTTCCGCTACGTTTGCAATTCCTGCACAAGTAAGAAAAGGAACGTAGTCACTGAAAGGCCATAGTTTGTTACCAGCGTTTATTGAAGAAAAGAAGAACATAAAATAATGAGAAAGTTTAAGAAAAAATTTATGTCCTCCAATTCCTATCCGAAGTCAATTATATATTTGAAATGTCCCCTCTTTTTATTGATTATATCGCCTTATTTTAATTATCGGGCCCAAAAATCATAGTCTGCTTATCAGTTATCGAATGTGATC
>JANKYE010000005.1:5343482-5354189 GCA_032467995.1 Erythroxylum dillonii | reverse complement strand
TTGATTTATTTGTATGAATTTTTGGTTTTGATTTCTCTGATTTGGGATTAATTTTGCTGGTATTGTATTTGGCCAACTATTATTTGACGTTAGTTGTTAATTGAAGAACCGATAGATGAAAATTGATAACGAACTCCAAATAGGAAACTTATAAATTTTATATTTAGACATAAACTGAATTTATGAGAGGAAAAAAAAAGGTTAGCAAAGAACTTAACGGGTTATGCTTGATTGTTAGTTTACGACAGTAGATTATGATTATTGCATAACACTCCTTTGATACCTTGAAAAAGGATTTAAGAAACTCTAGGCTTAACCGTCTATCAGCCAAAATTCACCTCATAAATTGATCCAGGTAAAGTCCATAAAAAGCGCTAAAAGTGGAACCATCCTTGAAGCTTACCACATTCCATTCGAATTGACCCCTAGAAATATTCACAATTTTCCTTAGCTTTGATTTTGCTATATTTGCTAGTTAAATTTCTTATTTTATTTTCCCATTTTTACACAATCGCTAGTCCAATTAATTGAGTGATCCAAGCTTGGTATTTACACAATTACTCCCTATAGGACGATATTATACTGTACTACTTGAGACCCGTGAACTTGCGAAACCGCATCAGCTGGTGAAGTGAAAAGGAACTACCAGGGGCCTTGGTGTGTAGGCTTCTTACACAATATCGGTGTAGGCGACCCCCTATTAGCAGAACTCTGAGGGTATATTCCGGTCTCATGCTGGCGTGGGATTGGGGATATCGGTGTGTGATAATGGAAGTAGACTCGTTAAAGGTCATTAATATTCTCTCTTCATCACATAGCGATCTGACTGGGATTTCTTTTTTGATGACAGGTATCCGACACTTGATTCTTCGAGCCTAGGGGGTGCAACTTCAGCATATACACCATGAAGGAAATCAATGTGTGGATCACTTGGCTCATTTAGCCTCCTTCGCAGAGCAAGGTATGCAAACCCTTCAAGAGCCACCACCGAGCATTATGGATGCTCTTTCCCAAGACCGAACTGGAATCCTCTACAATCGGACCCTTCATAGGGGGTTTAGGTGCTACTTGATAGTCGCTTTTTTTGTTTTCTTTTCCTTGTAACACAAAAAAGAAAGGCACAAATAAAATGTTTGGCAAAAATGGGTAAGCATAGATCGCGTCTTACCCCCTTTGCCCAACACTATATTAAATTGTCATTTTTGTGCTAATTTTGAATATAAATCTTTTTAATGTGTTAAAATTGTTATTAAAAATAAATAGACTTGTTTCTTAATTATTCTCAGCTGATTTCAACACATGAAAGATAAAATTAGATAAAAAGAACATGCAAGGAAAGTAAAGACAATTCGAATTCTCAACTGACAGAAAAATAATTGACTAAACATGGGCACATGCAAAGAAAAAGATTATTTGCAGAATATGATTTGAAATCAGATTCGATCCAACTAAGAGCTTTATGATTTTGGGAACCAAGTTGTTGCCTTGCTGATGGGGATCTACGACCTGAATATGGGAGAAGTGTATCTACTGAAGATTACGATAGGAGGAAAAAGGGAGGACATTGAAAATCATTAAAAATGCATTCATTGTTTTCATTTTGCAAAGAGATTTTTTTTCCTACAATAGTTTTCTGATTTTTGGGATTTTTGTATTTTCTGAAAAAAAGACCAGAAATAGAGACTTTGTATTTTGCTATTCTTCTGTCGATTTTTACTTTTGTTATAAGTAACTAAATCTTTCTTATTGGTTAAAGGGAACCACGTTATCATCTAGTATGTGTGAGATTTCTAAATAAAGTTTATTTCATTAATGAATATTAAGTGTCTTCTGAATTTTTTTCATGATTGAATTGAATGATTTCTAGGGTGCGCAACTAGGAGTTGATTTGTTTAATTTATAGCCAGATTATAGGATTTGACGTTCAATTTTGCTAATCCAAAGTAGTAATTAGGATACCATCTTTAGTTAAAGTTCGAAAATTCTAAGAAGAAGCTTAACTTGATTAAATGTATGTCGTACATATGTTGTCTTGTTTATTGGTTTCTTAGTTCTTAAAGCTATTAATCAATTAAACTTAAGGTCGTATCTAAGTTGTTGACTAATAAAAATATTTAGAATACTTGTTTCTATTCATTTTATCTTAAGAGAAAACATCACTCAATGAATGTTTGTTAACGGACTGAGTTTTATATCGGGGATCCATATTAGTTTAATAACGTAGGTGACTCAAAACCAAGGCTTGTTTACTGAATTTCCAGATCTGATTATTTTTGTTAATTTTTTATTTCTTCCATTTTTAATTTCTTAAATTTACGTGAATTAAGACGCCCCCTTGATTTGTTTTAGTTTTAAACTCGTATAACCTTCACCATTAAAATTCCTCGTGAGAACGATCTCAACTCTTCACTAGCTACATTTTTCATTGCTAGAGTTGATGTTAATTTGGTTGCAGGCGATAGTAGTAACACACTACCAAATTAGGGTTGGATATCCAGCGATCTTTGTGCAGGATGCAACATTACAACCGATGGTGTTTCCCAATGCTCCTCTTGGACGTCCTCCCATTTCTTGGATCAGGCTACTCACATCAATTTTAAAGTTAGCAGCTACATCAAAAGAGCAAGGACTTCACAGGTACCTTCATTCAATGGTTACGATCTACTCTTTTAAGCTTTATTTAGCCCCTTCTTTATATTAATAATTGATTCGCCATGATGAGGCTAGATTAGGGCAGATCCTTTATGATCTAGTAGAATAGAGTAATTTCTCTCTGCTTTCACCAATCAAAGAGTTGAGAATGTCCTTTCTAATACGAGCAGTATTTTGAAATCTTCTGTTGTTTCTCTCGCCAAATCTCCTTAATGGAGGAGGCAAAGGAGATGATATATATGTACTCGTTGTATTTATAAGTATGATTCAGCTTCAAAAGCCAGTCAAGTGTTTCCGTGAAAGTTGTACTTGCATTAAAAGTAAGACACAATTCTTGGATCCCTCCCCCATACAAACTGAAAAAAAAAAGAGGCATTTAAAGAAAATATGATTCCTTGATTCTACCTGTGTCTCGCATAGAACACAAATCATATTGTTATTAATGAAATGCATTTTGTCCATGTAGATAACATGTAGGTTGTTAGTCTATTGTCCATGTAGATAACATGTAGGTTTTTAAAAACAGAACATGCACAAGTGTATTGTTTCTTATATAGTTTTCTTATGAACACTTGAAGGATCGTGGCCTGCTTCATGATCCTTGCAAACTATATATTAAGAGATCCACCCGTGTTCTTCTTAGATTAATGTCTTGCAATTTAAACCGTCCTGTTAAGATGCTTCAGAATTAGCAAAACAATAAATACAAAAATGGCAACCTGATTTTTTATTGGTTGAAATATGGATCCAATCATTCAATGTATTAAATAAGTGGGATTACCTTGCAATAATTAAAATTAATCAAGTATGCTTTTGAATTTATTTATTTTTTTAATTTCTTTCGATTGCATTCCTACAAAGAAAGTAGGATCCCTTTATCAAATAAGAGACTCAAATAAATTCTCTTATTGTTTTCAGCGCCTACCTGCATGTTAAGTTTCCGATATTTATGCTCCGTGGCTGCCCTGAGGAACTGTATATTTATTTAGAGTGAACACAGTTGGTCACAACAACAAGAACTCGACGCTTTGAAGTGAGAGTCATAGATATGGAGAAAACCTTAGTTGACGTGACAAATACGGAAGATTGTGAGTTAACTACCTCAAAAACTCATGAAGAAGTGGAGAAGAGCTCTGGCGAAGATGGAAATTTTGGAGAGCCGCAGATTAGAAGAGGAGAAGATGAGAAAACCAGAACTGTTCCATTTTATAAGCTTTTTACATTTGCTGATTCCGTGGACGTCTTGCTGATGACAGTCGGCTCAGTTTCTGCTATTGCAAACGGATTATCCATGCCCCTTTGCACTATTCTATTTGGACAGTTGACAGATGAACTCGGACAAAACCAGAAGAACCGCGTACTTCACTCAATTTCCAAGGTATAATTGTATTCGTAGCTAGTAGTAAAAGATGAAATCTCATATCTTTGTTATTCTTTTCATCAAATTTTTGAGGGTCATACGTCATACCTTTCTTTTCGTGTGCTTATCTGCCACTTTCTAGTTGTGTGCGCAAGTTATGTACCTGGCTGTCGGAACTGGTCTAGCAGCATTTCTCCGTAAGTATAGACTATAGACTTAGCCATCTAACTCAAGTTGAAACAATATTGATTTTCATGCATCGTAGATCAGAAACTTTTTTTTTTTTTCAGAGGTGAGTTGCTGGATGATCACTGGAGAAAGGCAGGCCGCACGACTGAGGAGTTTGTATTTGAAATCTGTACTCGGACAGGAAGTTGGTTTCTTTGATAAGGAAACAAAGACTGGAGATGCTGTTGGCAGAATGTCCGGTGACACAGTCATAATTCAAGAAGCCATGGGCGAGAAGGTACGTACAAGCATATACTGGGTCAGCAGAAACAAGAGAACATGGAAGGACCTTTGATCCGTTAATCCCTTATCTGTTTGCTCATTATATGATATGATGCAGGTTGGGAAGTTTCTGCAATTGGTATCAGCATTCGTTGGAGGATATGCAATAGCATTAATCGAAGGGTGGCTTCTTACAATCGTCTTGCTATCATCTCTTCCTTTACTTGTGCTAGCTGGTGCAGTGATGTCCATCATGATGGCTAGAATGGCATCCCTTGGACAGAATGCTTATACGGAAGCAGCAAATATGGTCGAGCAGACGATTGGCTCAATCAGGACAGTATGTTTCCAGGCACCTGATGACATATTAGCAAGGATAAATTTCACATGTATGTTTACGCATCTCATTTCTTGACTGTAACTGCAGGTTCAATCATTTACAGGGGAGAAAAAAGCCATTGAGTGTTACAAGAAGTTTCTGGTTGCTGCTTACAAGTCAATTGTTCGGGAAGGCATTGCCTCCGGATTTGGTCTTGGTTTGGTTATGTCAACAGCTTTCTTCACTCATTCAATGTCAATATGGTTTGGTGCAAAGATGATACTGGAAAATGGATACACTGGTGGAAGAGTATTTAATGTGATTCTTGCTGTCTTGAACGGATCACTGTGAGTTCAATTCTGAGCCGAATGTGTAATGTACTGAATCATATTTGTGTACCTACACGCATTAGCATATTTGCTTAGCATCCTTTTGTTGATATTTTAGGTCCCTAGGGCAGGCATCCTCCTGCGTGACTGCTTTTGCGGCCGGTAAAGCTGCAGCCTATCAGATGTTCGAGACAATCAACAGAAAGCCAGAGATTGATGCTTATGAATTAAAAGGAAAGATATTGGAAGACATCCAAGGACAGATAGAGTTGAGGGATGTATATTTCTCTTATCCAGCTAGACCTAACGAGCAAATATTTTGTGGGTTTTCACTTTCCATCCCAGGTGGTACAACTGCAGCTTTGGTTGGTCAGAGTGGAAGTGGGAAGTCAACTATCATCAGTCTAATAGAAAGATTTTACGATCCACAGAACGGCGAAGTTCTTGTAGATGGCATTAATCTCAGAGAGTTTCAACTTAAGTGGATCAGACAGAAAATTGGTCTTGTTAGTCAAGAGCCTGTTTTGTTCACGTCAAGTATTAAGGACAATATTGCTTGTGGAAAAGATGGTGCAACCACTGAAGAGATAAGGGCTGCCTTGGAACAAGCCAATGCTGCCCAATTCATTGACAAACTGCCTCAGGTGCTTGTGGTTTCTTATATCTTTGTAGATTGATGCCTCAGTTTTCTGGATAAATTGGATTACTTATTTCGTTCGCTTACTTCTATTTTTGTCTCCAGGGACTGGACACCATGGTAGGCGAGCACGGTACTCAACTTTCTGGTGGTCAGAAGCAGAGGGTTGCAATAGCTAGAGCAATTATAAAAGACCCACGGATACTCCTTTTAGATGAGGCTACAAGTGCCCTTGACGCAGAATCAGAAAGGGTTGTGCAGGAAGCATTGGACAGGATCATGGTCAATCGAACAACTGTAATAGTTGCCCATCGATTAAGCACTGTCAAAAATGCTGACATGATTGCAGTCATTCACAGAGGAAAAATGGTTGAAAAAGGTTCCGTTTTTCTTTTTTATCTATACAGTCCAATAATCACTACGAAGCACGAATCCATTATTGATTCTACCAATACAATATTACATTTTAAACTCGTTGAAAAAGAATGATAAACAGAAATCTTCTGAACTTGTTTGTGATTGAATAGGTGGGCATTGGGAGTTAATCAAGAATACTGGAGGAGCATATTCCCAGCTAGTACGCTTGCAAGAGGTTAATAAGGACACAAAACAAGCACTAGACGACCAGAATAAATTAAGTCTTAATTCAGATTCCTTCAGAAAGTCAAGTCGGACTTTTCCATAGGATCATTTGCGGTAGGGAATAGCAGTAGATATTTCTTCCCTGTCTCAATTGATTTACCTACAAGAATTGAAACTCCACCAGAAGAAACAGTCCCCAAGTTCCCACTCCGCCGCCTCGCAGCTCTCAATAAGGCAGAATTTCCAGTGCTTATCGCTGGAACGATAGTTGCTATGATCAATGGGCTAATATTTCCAATTTTCGGTTGGCTTCTCGCCAAAGTGACTAAGACATACTACGAAATGCCTCATGAATTGCGGAAGGACTCCAAGTTCTACTCGTCAATGGTTCTGATCCTTGGTGTAGTATCCTTAATCGTATATCCATGGCAATCGTACCTTTTTTCTGTTGCTGGTGGCAAACTGATCCAGCGGATTCGTTGTATGTGTTTTGAGAAGGTGATCCACATGGAAATCGCCTGGTTTGATGAGCCTGGGCACTCAAGTGGCTTGATTGGTACTAGGCTATCAGAAGATGGGGTCACAGCTCGTGCTTTGGTTGGAGACACTCTAGCTCAGATGGTTGAAAACACTAGTTCTGCAATAGCAGCTTTAGTCATTGCGTTTTCTGCAAGTTGGCAATTGGCAATTATTATCATTGTGTTATTTCCTCTGATAGTAATCAATGGGTTTCTTCAAGTAAAGTTCATGAAAGGATTCAGTGGAAATGCAAAGGTATGGCCTCAAGCTACTATAAATTCTTCAACATGTAGGTTATGGGTTTCTAGTGAAAATTACTAACGGAGTTACGGAGATAACAGATGATGTATGAGGAAGCAAATCAAGTTGCAAGCGATGCAGTTGCGAGTATACGAACTGTTGCTTCATTCTGTGCAGAAAAGAAGATGATGGAACTATACAAACGCAAATGTGACGTCCCTGTAATGACAGGGATAAAGCAGGGGCTGCTCAGCGGATCAGGATTTGGAATATCATTCTTCATGCTGCTTTCAGTATATACAGCCATTTTTTATGCAGCAGCTCAGCTTATTGACCATGGAAAAACCACATTCCTAGATTTTTATCAGGTGGGCATATAGTCATTGTCCTTGAATGTTGTTTAGATTTGAGGTAATCATGTTTTAATGAGACAAATTATGCGTATATTGAGACAAATTATGCGTATATACTTCTCAGGTATATTTTGTGTTAGTTACAGCAGCTACTACAATTTCTCAATCAAGCTCCTTTACTCTTGATTCTTCCAAAACAAGGACTGCTGCTGCCTCCATGTTTGCAATTTTAGACAGAAAGTCCAAAATAGAATCAAGTGACGAGTCAGGAATGACATTAGATCATGTAAAAGGAGAGATTGAAATTAGACATGTAAGCTTCAAGTATCCGTCTAGACCAGAAGTTCAAATTTTTCGAGACCTCAGTTTGACAATTCATTGTGGGAAGGTGATCGTTCTCAATTTATTATGTTATCAACATGAAAACCAGAAGACAACTTTTATATGCGCCAAATTATAAGTAAGCTGATCCATTGTTGATCTTTATTCTTTTAGACAGTTGCATTGGTTGGAGCAAGCGGAAGTGGGAAATCGACAGCAATTGCATTGTTACAGAGATTTTATGATCCAGATTCAGGACATATAACTCTTGATGGCATAGAAATTCAGAAATTCCAGATTAAGTGGTTGAGACGTCAAATGGGTCTAGTAAGCCAAGAACCAGTTTTGTTCAATGATACAATTCGAGCCAACGTTGCATATGGAAAAGGAGGAGATGCAACTGAAGCTGAAATTTTAGCTGCATCAAAATTGGTCAATGCCCACCAGTTCATCAGTAGCTTACAACAGGTTAACCTACACCTACAAGACCTCATTATACTCGATTATAATCATTAATCTAATAGTTGCATATGGTAGCTGGAACCGAATGCCTGACTTTATGCAAATATATAAAATAAAGCAGGGGTACGACACCATCGCAGGAGAACGAGGGGTTCAGTTATCTGGAGGGCAGAAACAAAGAGTAGCTATTGCCAGAGCTATTGTGAAAGATCCAAAAATATTGTTGTTAGATGAAGCAACTAGTTCTTTAGATGCAGAGTCTGAAAGAGTTGTCCAAGATGCCTTAGACAGAGTTATGGTGAACAGAACAACAATTGTTGTGGCCCATAGATTATCCACCATTAAAAATGCAGATGTCATTGCTGTTGTTAAAGATGGAGTAATTGTAGAGGAAGGCAAGCACGAGAAGTTGATCAAAATCAAGGATGGCTTTTATTCCTCGTTAGTAACACTTCATAGGAGTCCTTCAACTTGACAAGTTTAAGGAAAGTTATGCCAGATAATTAATTTACTATACTTGAATCTAAGGCTGGAATTCTTTTTCCTCTTCCTTAATGTTGTTCAAAGGAGAGGGATTGATTGAAACAATATTTGATCAATAAATTTGTCTTAAGAAGCACGGACACGGACATACGACACGCCACGGACACGCAACACGAACACGAATACGGGGACACACCAACTTCTAAAATTTGGTAGACACGGACATAACATATATATATATATATATATATATATATATTAAATTTTAGAATTAAGAAAAAAAAAATATAGAATTCATAATATGATATATATTAATTGATGTATTTCAAGACTTTCAATATTTTGATAATTCATACATATTTTGTATTTTATAAGCTTCTCTAAAAAAATATGGAACATATATATGCACTCTTTGTGAGTGTCCGTATCAAACACGTGTCTGATATAGACAAGTGCGTGTCTGACACCGACATGTGTCCAACATGCAGACACGGCTCCCATTTTGTCGTGTCCGTACTTCTTAGAATTTGTCTCATTTTTATTTTTCCCATAACAAAAGTTTTAACTGATCACTGTAACTAACATTTTGATATGACATTTAATCTCCACAGGTCTTTCACATTTAATCTCCATGGTCCTTCACCTTCTAATAGTTGATTGCTCCTCAGTCACATATCTTCTATCTCATAAATTAATTCCTCTTCTGTTCTACTAAATTTCATACATTTAGCTGCTGTGCTTTTCTTCTTTCTCGGAAATTGCAAGGAAGTCCACAACCTGCTAAAATAAGAAACACCAGCAATTAGCTCACCCGAACGGCTTTATGTTTCTATGCTTGAAGTGGGGGTTGGAAACATAATAGCTCGGTTACCGGTACAGTTGAAGTCCTTGTAAACTCAATTAAAAACATCGACAACCCATTGCCCATCAGTTTAAAAAAGAGGTGGTTGGAGAGTGGACCTTTGAAGTTCAAAGCGAAATTCACGTTTCTGGAGTGTAACTAATGCATTCCAACAAAGGATTGACATCAATTTACATTTCGTGTGACTATAACTTTTTGAATACAGGAAACAAGTTAATAATGTCCATAAGTCTTAACTCCAACAGTTTAGTTTTATCTCTTTCTTAAATTTTCTTGGATTACAGATCCTACTTTTTTGTACTTTCTGAATTAGACTTGAACTGCAAATTCTCAAGAATATTTTGTCGTTTATTGAAGAATACAAACTAATGTATTATATTTTTATTACATATCACTAATCCACTCACGGGTCATGAAATATATATATATAGTATTTTCTTCCTTGATTTTAAATTATTACTTTTTTGTGTTATTTATTGATGTTCTAGAGTGAAGTTCTCTTTTGTTGTAAAAAATATATAATTACCAAATTGATAATAAATACTGCTCTTGTTGGATTTAAAGAACCTACTTTCATAAGAGATCTTCCTTATGGATCTAATGAGGGAACATACTCAAGAGTTTTGACACTACTCTTCAACCTAAAACTTTAAGGCATTAGATTTATGAGTTATTTTCACTTATATGTTATTCACTAGTTCCATCTCTTTCCAATACGGGATTCCTACTCATACTTGACATTCCAACAATCTTCTCCTTAAGTATGAACTTCCACATTGGGCTTGGGCTCTCCTTTGAGCAAAAGCCTTTTTCTGTCTTTTTCTTAGCAACTCGAGTATATAGCATCACCAAGAGCCCTTCTATTCCATTAGTCCGGGACTACCAAGAGTCTCCTTGCTTTTCTTCGTGGGAAGGCAACCACGGGTGCTGACTACCGTCTCTATACTCTTCCCTTGTCAAACTATCAGCTCTGATGCCACTTGTTGAATCTGGGGAGCCTACTTTTATGGGAGATCTTCATTATAAATATAGTGAGGGAACATACTCATAGACTTTGACACCAACCCAAAACTTTAAAATATTAGGTTTATGGGTCCTTTCCACTTATATGTCCTTGACTAATTCTATCTCTTTCCAA
>JANKYE010000005.1:5251531-5275104 GCA_032467995.1 Erythroxylum dillonii | reverse complement strand
GACCGATCGGCCCATGAGACATTTTGACTGGGCTCGGGCCCTACACGACCGACCCGACCAATATATATATATAATATGACTATTAATTATTTTGTAATTTTTAAAAAAATTTAAAAATTATTTTATAAATTTAAAAATTACTTTATAGGGATAGTCCGATATCAAATATGGTACGGCATTTAACATTGATAGAAAGTAAAGCATTTTCTTTTCCGGACTTGAGGAATCGTATGCGATGAGAAGGGTGATGGCCCAATCACGATATGTTGTCACCATCTTTTCAATGTCGTTGTGGTCGACTTGTCATTGTCGTCCTGTACCGGGCAACTTCAAAAGCCCATAAAAGTTTGACTTTTGGTGACAAATGTAGCTATTTCTCGGACAGATTGTCTATTCCATTAATTATATTCCTATTCAGTTTCAGTTGCTTTCATTCAATAAAGGGTATGGATGGATAAAAACACACGTCGTACAATTGGAACAGCATAACGTGGACTACCTGATCACCTCTTTTTTCAGAGCTCTTATTTTGATTACCGGTTAATTAAATTTTATTTATATATTTATGTAAATTTTATATAAATATATAAATAAAATTTAATAAAAATAATTAAAACAAAATATTTGAACCGAAAATTTAATGTGCTCTTTTTCGGTTACTCCTTATTCCTTGCTCTAATAATTTGAAAAATCAATTCAATAATATCAGATTCCTTCTCATAATTTTACATTTTATTTCTATTTGTCCTTCATCTAAAAATATATAATCTTAATTTTTTTGTTTGATGCCGAGAGAAAAAAACCAACTTAAGACTATGTTTAGTTAGAAATTTTATAATGGAATGGAATTAGATATAATATTATTCCATCATTTAGGAGGATGTTTAATAATGGAATGAAAAGAAAGAGAAGAGTTTCATATTACATCTCATTATATCCTAAACAGTAAAAATGAAAAACCTCCAATTTGGGGGGTTTATGATGAAATGTAAAATGATACACTATATTGCATTATAAACCTTTCATTCAAATAATATCTCACGATATTATATTATGAACTTTTTCATCTCTCTCAAACAACAATTTTCTAATATTACATTCATTTATGTTCTATTTCATTATAAACAATCTCATTCCATTTTATTTAGTTTATGTTTTGTTGGAGGTTTATTAATGAAATGTAATGGAGTTATTCTATCATTTGAGATGAGGGTTTATAATAGAATGAAGTGGAATGAGACGAAAGAGGAGAGTTTCATATTACATTTTCATTTCATTTTAAATAGTAAAAATGAGAAACCTTCAACCTGAGGGCTTTATGATATAATGTAAAATGATAAATAACTTTTTACTATATTACATTATAAACCCTTCTCCCAAATAATATTCACTATATTACATAATGAATCCTTTCATCCATCCCAAACAAAAATTTTCTAATATTACATCTATTTACATTCCATTATATCATAAATCACTTTATTCTAATCTATTTCATTCCATTAAAAATCTTACGTCGGCTATGTTTGGTTAGGTGGTTATTAATAAAATGGAATAGAATGTTATATTGTTTTATCGTTTAAGATGAGAGTTTATAATGGAATGAAATAGAATATGATGGAAGGGGAAGATTTCACGTTATATTTCATTCCATCATAAACAGTAAAAATAAGTTACCTTCGATTTGAAAGGTTTACGATGGAATATAAAATGATGAACAATAATGTAACGTATTCTAAACAATATTTTATTATAGTACAATATGAAAATAGAAAATCTTAGGTCCAAGTAAATATATCCTTACAGTTCAACGATAAGAGAGCAGCATTAATAAAATCTAGAACCTCATGTCATTTAATCCCAGCGACTGTTTTGGATAAGTTCATTAATTGCAACCGCCAACCAATTGTACGACTTGCCACCTTGAATGCTACGACTTCGATCGACCTTTTACTTAAATTGCAAGTGAGAAGCCTTTACTCCAATTATTTGCTTTGAAGAATGTCTCATCTCATTCTCAAAAACGAAAAAAGAATGTCTCATCTGATGAGTTCCATCCAGCGTGCAAATCTTCCGATCTAAGTGGAAAGGAGAACGCAACACGTTACCATCACAGCATGTACATGTTACAGGTATAAAACTTCTCGCTGATTAATATATTTTGCCGTTTCCAATCGGATAACACTATGCATACAGGCTACAGCATACTCACAGTTTCACACGCATAGAACATCCAGATGTTTGATAGTTTTGTTAAACTTTATACGAACTTTGTTGAGGGTTAGATCAATCATAAATTTATATAAATAAAGATAACGTAGAAATATATTTATTTTTGTATAAGTGATTGTTAAACATTTTATATCAACTCGTGAAAACTTTGATGGATGTATATAAAAATTGTTAGGAAGGAACGTAGGTAAGACTTTTCTACACTTTTCATAATATGATTAACTTTTGATAGGTCATGAAATTTAAATATCTATAAAAGCATATTTAAATAGGTGTAGGAAACCTAGCTAATAGTCAAAATCTTTTCGTAAAAAACAAACTGATCAAAATCTCTTTTCGTATAAAAAAGATTTAAATTGAATTTTAACATTTTTTTCATTAGATTTTGATCTACTTAATTAGATTAATTATTTGACATTTTATTGTCATTATTTTTAATCAAATTTTAATTTTCTTTAACATTAATTCTAAAATTAAAAATGATAAATATATAAAAAGAAAATTTTCAACAATGTTTAAGCATGGCATCTCTTAGATTTTCTTTTTTGGTTTTATAATCCTGTCTCTTCCATTATCCGTGCGATTATTACTTGGATCTTCTTTTTTTTTTTTTTTCTGCCATGCACTGTCAGTCTGCAAGTTGAAAACAGAGCAAAGTTGTCGACAAAAATAGGATCAAATACTTGGAAGTAAGACTCGTGGACATGGAGAAAAGCCCACATGGAGCCACGACTGTGGATGAGAATGAGGCATCTACGTCAAGAAGTCATGCAGAGGCCGTGAAGAGCTCTGTCGAAGATGGGCAAGTTTCAGGGAAGGGCAGAGGAGGAGATGGCGAAACTAAAACTATTCCATTTTATAAGCTCTTTACATTTGCTGATTCCATAGACGTCATATTGATGATAGTTGGCACCGTTTCTGCTATTGCTAATGGGTTATCTTTGCCCACTGTGTCTATTCTATTCGGGCAAATGTCGGATGCTTTTGGACAAAATCAGAGCAAGCATGTACTGCACGTAGTTTCCCAGGTATGCTCTGTACTACATGGTCTTTGCAAATGAATTTCCTTGAACCAAGTTAAAAGCTTAAATAAGGAGACTACTATGCAGTTTTTTATTTTCTATCTTAGAAAAGCGTGACTATAGACTTTTCAATTTTTTAATGTCTAATTAATATAATCTTATTGATGACCGATGTTGTTTTAAAGCGGGTCCATAGTTCTTTCATTTATGTGTTTATCTTTAAAACTTTAAGGTGTGTGCGAGAGTTGAGTACTTGGCTGTGGCGACTGGTCTTGCGTCATTTCTCCGTAAGTTCAAGATTTGTATCACTACCTCAAGAGAAATTATATGAATGTTGAAGTGCTAATTGTAAGAATCATGTTCTCTTGGTTCTCAGAGGTGACTTGCTGGATAATCACAGGAGAAAGACAGGCTGCAAGAATAAGGAGTTTGTATTTGAAAGCTGTACTAAGACAAGAAGTTGGTTTTTTTGATAAGGAAACAAAAACTGGAGATGTTGTAGGCAGAATGTCCGGAAACACGGTTTTAATCCAAGAAGCCATGGGGGAGAAGGTACTAAACTGTGCTGATAACATTAAACCTTGAGAAAAAGCAGGAACTGAGTTGGAACGAAAGTGCGCTGACCCCTTTGGTGCTTATTTCATGCAGGTTGGGAAATTTCTACAACTGGTTTCAACATTCGTAGGAGGATTTGTAGTAGCATTAGTACAGGGCTGGCTTCTAACCCTTGTTTTGATGTCATCTATTCCCTTGCTTGTGCTAGCTGGTGCTGTCATGTCCATCATGATAGCTAAGACGGCATATCTTGGACAAAATGCTTATGCCAAGGCAGCAAATGTAGTTGACCAGACGATTGGATCAATCAGAACTGTACGTTACACTTCATGATCAAGAAAGACCTAAAGGAATGAACATTAAGTGTATACTCATTATTTGCCTCCCCTGGTAGGTTGCATCATTTACAGGAGAGAAGCAAGCCATCGACAATTACAAGCAGTTTCTCATTGCTGCTTACAAGTCTAGCGTTTATGAAGGATTTGCCTCAGGATTAGGCTTTGGCACAGTTTTGTCAGCAGCTTTCTGTACTTACTCGTTTGCAGTATGGTTTGGGGCAAAGATGATACTGGAAAAGGGATACACTGGTGGTAAAGTGCTAAATGTGATTGTTGCTGTATTGACTGGGTCCCTGTGAGTTCCATTCTAAGCAAAAAACTTGACTGTACATTTAAAACTGCTACTTATTCTAAATTCTTGTGAGATCTGATTTTGTGATTTGGCATATTTACTTTTAAGATTCTAACCAACATTTCAGGGCCCTAGGTCAGGCATCTCCCTGCATGAGTGCCTTTGCTGCCGGTAAAACTGCAGCCTATGAGATGTTTGAGACGATTAACAGAAAGCCAGAGATAGATGCTTATGATACAGATGGAAAGATACTGGATGACATCCACGGAGATATAGAACTAAGGGATGTATATTTTGCTTATCCAGCTAGACCTGATGAACTAATATTTTGTGGGTTTTCTCTTTCCATCCCAAGAGGGACAACTGCAGCTTTAGTTGGTCAAAGTGGAAGTGGGAAGTCATCTGTCATCAGTTTGATAGAGAGATTTTACGATCCACAGGCTGGTGAAGTTATCATAGATGGCATTAATATCAAAGAATTTCAACTTAGGTGGATCAGGCAGAAAATTGGTCTTGTTAGTCAGGAACCTGTGCTGTTCACATCAAGCATCAAGGAGAATATTGCGTATGGAAAAGATGGTGCAACCAATGATGAGATTAGGGCTGTCTTGAAACTTTCCAATGCTGCCAATTTCATTGATGAACTACCTGAGGTCCTTGTTTTTGCTTTCTTATGACGTTTTATCTTTATATGTTTTTCTTGTTTTTGATTTCTTAGACTTGTCGTATCTTTGTGTCTATGTTTCGTGGATCCTATGAATTGCTTTAGTTGCTAATTTTTCATTTTCCATCCAGGGATTGGACACCATGGTCGGAGAACACGGCAGCCAACTGTCTGGTGGACAAAAGCAGAGAATTGCAATAGCTAGAGCACTTCTAAAAGATCCGAGAATACTACTCTTAGATGAAGCCACAAGTGCACTTGACGCAGAATCAGAAATGGTTGTTCAGAAGGCACTAGTTAGGATCATGGTTAATCGAACAACTGTAATTGTTGCCCATCGGTTAAGCACCGTCAGAAAAGCTGATATGATTGCGGTCATTCAGAAGGGAAAATTGGTTGAAAAAGGTTTTTGAACTTTTAACTGAATATTAAATGTGATTTCCATTTAGTTGAACTCCAATTGTTTCAGGTTATATCTCTTATTTTGTGAACTGCCATTCCATTTACTTGGTGAATCATTATTCATGGAACCATAACTTTTAGCATGCAATGATAAATTCTTCAGTAAGAGAAATTTCAATTTTATTTATAGTCCTACTTTAATTTCTTAGTTTCCATTTCCGCATATAATTGAAGTTGTTTGAACTTTTTCTAGCTGATTTTGAGAGAACCAAGATGTAGAACAGGTGAAATAAAATGTGGGAACTTTGTTTCTTCTTGATTAGGTTTGCATTCAGAGTTAATCAAGGATCCCGAAGGAGCATACTCCCAGCTTATACGCTTACAAGAAGTACACAAGGGATCAGAATCAGCATCAAGTGACCTGAAAAAATCAGATCTTGTTACAGAATCCTTCAGAGAATCAAGTCAGAGATTTTCTCTTGGACCATCAGTAAGTAGAGGATCATCAGGTGTAGGGAATAGCAGTCGTCATTCGTTCTCTGTCTCCCTTGGTATACCTCCTGGAATTAGCATTCACCATGAGACTTCAGAAGCATTTGAAAATCCACCGATAAATCAATCTGCCAAAGTCTCAATCCGTCGCCTTGCAGCCCTAAACAAACCAGAGATTCCAGTGCTTATGATTGGAACAATAGTTGCAATTTTCAATGGTCTGATATACCCAATTTTTGGTTTGCTTCTTTCTAAAGTGATCAAGACATTTTATGAAATACCACATGAGTTACGAAAGGATTCGAACTTCTGGGCGGTGATGTTTCTGATCCTTGCTCTAGTAGCCTTAATTGTATATCCATTGCAGTCATACCTGTTTTCTGTTGCTGGTGGAAAATTAATCCAACGGATTCGATGTAAATGTTTCAAGAAGGTGGTTCACATGGAGATTGGCTGGTTTGATGAGCCTGAGCACTCGAGTGGTTTAATAGGTGCTAGGCTCTCAGCAGATGTAGCATCTGTACGTGCTTTAGTTGGGGACACGCTAGCTCAAGTGGTTCAAAACAGTTCTTCAGCTGTATCAGGTTTGATCATTGCCTTTGTTGGAAGTTGGCAATTGGCAGTTATTATCCTTGTTTTACTTCCTATAGTAGGAATCAATGGATACGCTCAAATTAAGTTCATGAAAGGATTTAGTAGAGATGCAAAGGTAAACTTCAATTACCCGAAGCCAAAATTTTTCCTGCACCATATATTTTTTCTTTTCACTTGAAATGCCAAAGCTGGATGATTGCAGATGATGTACAAGGAAGCAAGTCAAGTTGCAAGCGACGCAGTTGTGAGTATAAGAATCGTGGCCTCTTTCTGTGCAGAAGAGAATGTGATGAAACTATACGAAAGAAAATGTGAAGGTTCTACAAAGACAGGAATAAGGCAGGGGCTGCTCAGTGGACTAGGATTTGGATCATCATTCTTCTTGCTCCTTTCTGTTTATTCAGCCACTTTTTATGTAGCAGTTCGACTTGCTCATCGTGGAAAAATCACATTTGACGTTGTTTTCCAAGTGCTGAACCTCTCTTGCTCAGGACTATATTTCAAAGAATATAATAACCAATATTGGTTATTGTACGATGAGACTAAGCATATTTTTCTCCTTTTCAGGTATTCTTTGCTTTAACTATGGCAGCTACAGCTATTTCTCAGTCAAGCTCCTTCGCTCCTGATTATTCCAAAGCCAAGACTGCAGCTGCCTCCATATTATCGATTTTAGACAGAAGGTCACATATCGATCCAAGTGACGAGTCAGGAGTGACACTAGACCATGTGCAAGGGGAGATTGCATTTCGTAATGTAAGCTTTAAATATCCGTCTAGGCCAGATGTTCAGATTTTCCGAGACCTCAGCTTGGCCATTCATTCTGGCAAGGTGATCATTGATCATTTATCCTTTCGCGTTGAAGAAACTTTTGATATGTGCAAGCACATTTATAGGCTAACGAGATATTGTTCTTGTAGACCGTTGCTTTAGTTGGAGAAAGTGGAAGTGGGAAATCGACGGTAATTTCATTGTTACAAAGATTCTATGATCCTGATTCAGGAAATATAACTGTTGATGGGATTAAAATTCAGAAGTTCCGATTAAGATGGTTGAGACAGCAAATGGGGCTAGTAAGTCAAGAACCAGTTTTGTTCAACGGCACAATCCGTGCCAACGTTGCATACGGAAAAGGGGGAGACGCGACTGAAGTTGAAATTTTAGCTGCATCGGAATTGGCCAATGCCCACCAGTTCATTAGTAGTTTACAACAGGTTACTCTTTAAATAATACTACTATATTATAATTCATTGCTTAGACTGTTTATGTTCTCTGTGACTGAATTAGATTTTATGCAATCATGACAAACACAGGGCTACGATACCATAGTGGGAGAGCGAGGAATTCAAATATCAGGTGGACAGAAACAAAGAGTAGCTATTGCCAGGGCCATAGTCAAAAATCCAAAAATATTGTTATTAGACGAGGCAACCAGCGCATTGGATGCTGAATCTGAAAGAGCAGTTCAGGATGCTTTAGACAGAGTTGTGGTGAATAGGACAACAGTTATTATAGCCCACAGATTATCCACCATAAAAAATGCGGATGTCATCGCTGTGGTTAAAAATGGAGTGATTGTAGAGAAGGGAAAGCATGACACCTTAATCAATATCAAGGATGGGTATTATGCATCCTTATTTACAATTCACATGAGTGCCTCAACTTCATCATAAGTCACTGGCTGGTTTTGCCTAATACTGATTAACTTATTCGGAAAGTTGAACGTGCCAGTGGCACAAGCAATCATTTATTAGAAGGCATATGCAACTTCTAGAAGCAGAAAAAAGGGAAGATATTTCTGTTGCTTTTTAGGTATTTAATAACCATATACTAATGTACTATATAATATACGGAGAATTTTATTTTTTAAAAAGCTCATATGCTTTTTGTCTACGTAAAAGTTGAGTGTTACTTGAATATGAGATGATTATATTCACTTTAATGTTGTACAGCAACGTGGAAGTGATATAGTTGTTACAAAAATTGTCGACTAAAATATAATTTGAGATATTTATTTAAAAGAAATGAAATTTTATCATCATTATTATCGGCACCTAATTAAAATTTCACTTAAAGCGCGAAATTTGGGGAGATTTGATAGCACAAATTATACTACACCTATAGATGCAATATATGAACTATAATTAATATTTTCAAACATAACTGATTGAAATATCTTTTAGTAAAAAAAGATTTCAATTGAATTGTAATATTTTTGCAAAAATTTAATTTAAACTTTATAACATTTAAAAAACTTCAATATTTCACAAATATTTAATTTAATCTCCAAATCATTAAAAAATCTTTATTTGATATTTTTATATTTTCTTATACATCTTTTTGGCATATATGCATCCTAATATGTCAATCAAATTTTAAATTTTATATTAATTAAATTTTAAATTTTTAGATTCCATTTACAATATAAGATGCACTTTGCTAAATATACGTTGCTAAAAATTTAAATAAATTTTTTTTAATAGAGAATTGATGAAGATATTAAATTAAACATTTATAAGGGTTTTAATTCTTTTTAAACATTTGAAAAATTTTGAGTTTAAATCAAAATTTTAGAAATTTTAATATTCAATTTAATATTTTCAATGTTAATCAATCCTCTCATTATGATATTAGTCGCCAATAGGGGTGAGCATTATTCGGGCCGACCTGGTTACTCGGCCTGGCCCGAATTAATTCGGGTAAGGAAATTTTAAAGTTCGGGTAATTCGGGCCGGGACGGATAAGGAAAAAAATTCGGGCCGGCCCGATTACCCGAATTAGGTTTAAAAAAATTGTGAAATAGGATAATTAGGGTAATTCGGATAAATCGGGTAAATCGGGTCAGGTAAATAGGTAATTCGGGTTAAGTAAGTTCGGATAATTGAAAGTTCAGGTTCGGGCCGAGTAAGAGAAATTTTTTTTTGATAATTCGGGCCGAACCTAAACAGTAAAAATTGGATCTGAATTATCCAAATGCTGACCCCTAATCGCCAATATTAGGGATTGCATTATAATACAATTCTAAAGAAGAAAAGAAAACCATTTTGTCCAAGTACCTATCATACTGTGCATTTGTTTCACGGGAGAATCCCAAGTCTGCAGCTGTCGGCTGCTCGTTAACATTACGGTGGATCTTTCTCCACTTTCCACCGGTTGAATCTTACCCTTTCGACAAAACGTGTTGTGACCAAAGAAATTCAAATTCAATGCATAAGTTCGGATTTAGTACACGTGATAATGGCCTGCTTATTAATGATCAGTTTATATGTGTCTGCCCAAATTGACCTAAAACTTAATTATTTTGACCTAAAATGATATTTAATATTTTAAAATTTAATGTTTTGTAATATTGAAAATTATTATTATTATTATTAAATTTAGTATTTTCTTTATTACTTTTTATACTCATTGTATATCATTAATATTGTATTAATTTATGTGGTAGGGTTTGCTGTAGTCACCATCAAGTATATGTATCTATATCTATTGCCAGTTTTTATGTATTTATTGCTTTAATCTGTATCACTATTATCCTGTCACATATATATGTGGGTCTATTGAAAACAACTTCTTTACAATGTAAAGGTAAAGCTGCGTACTATCAGACCCCTCAGACCTCGCTTTATTGCGAGACTTTGGAATATGAAGATGATGATGATAACAATATTGAAAATTCTAAAATTGATCATTTGTTAATTGTCTTTTAACAAAAATTGCCTGTGACTTTCTATTATAAACACGATAGAGGTTTTAAGTTGTTACAATTGGACTTTAATAATAATTTTTATTTTTATAATTTATAATATCATAAAATAATTTTAAATAATTTAAAAGAAAGAATTATTTCAAAAATTTAGAATTATGCAAAATATTATATCTATCTCAAATTTTTATAAGAATATCTATCTGTCTATTCCACTAAATATATATATATATATATATAATAGAAGTTAATTATGATAATTGTAATGACATACGACACCTTTTATTTTAATGAATCAACTTATAATTTAATACAAATAACTTTGATACTTAAAATAGGATAAACAATTATATAGTATCATGACTCATGATTATAAATTGGAGTTTAAGATATATTTATTAGCAGATATTGTACATAATTAGGAGATTCGTTATTATCTTGTGTACCGGATTTAGTTGTGTATATTCCGTAGTTGCTAGGTATATAATCTCTTGAATTTGAAGGAACGTACTAATGAAAACGCATTGCAGAAAGAAAAATAAGAAAAATAAGAAAAAAATTAAATTGACTATTGAAAGTGGACTACAGTTTCTTGAAAATTATGTGCATAGTGCTTTGCAAGCCCAGATCATCAAACAATTATGTTCTCTGTACGAAATCTAACGGTCCATATTCGTTTCAGATTTTGCACCCATCAGGAAAAATCCTCTTTCCTAGTGCGAGTGTAATTACACTTCCACTTTATGTTAAGCATTATAGGAACAACTGATGATCACATAAATAAAGCATCTCCACTACCAATAGTGTGCGGAAGCCAATTGCTCCCTGCAATCATAGACGTCGTGGAACTCGTTTCCTTCACTTTTTTTGTAGAATTTAGTGTCTAGTGCTTTATGACCTTCTCTTTTCCTTTTTCCAGCCACCGGGAATTTGAAGAGCCGTGGGGTGGAGGCGATCTTATTCTTCGGTTAACTTCCAACTGAAAAATAAACTAATGCTAAGCAAATTTTTAGGATAAGAAATCGCTGATTGAATATTGTACCTAATCCATCTTCTGGTAAACATATATAAAAGGTGGGGTTAACGTACGCAGTATTTCTTGAAAAAAGAATACACAAGGCTTCAAATCAGGAGAATATTTTAAGACTTTGTAGTCATTCAATCGCATACTAATATGCTATTATATTTCAATATTAATTAAACCAGTTTTAATTCCACTTAACTTAGATTATTATACTTAAGAAAAAAAGTTAATAAATTATTTTAATGATTTTCAAAACCTAACTTTACTGTAAGAGGAGTTCAAATCCTCTATCTAATATTATAGTGTCTTATTATGTCTAATAAATCTCAACCATTTATTTATGTGGGGTTCGTATGAAACTCGCGTAGGCCCCGTAAAATAAATGGTTGAGATTTTATAAGACAGAATAAAGCAGAATAAAACTGGACAAAGGATCTGGCTTCCTGTAAAAGGGGATACCGGACGCACGATTGTCCTATAATCACATAAGTAACCTAGTAATGACGTAGGATAATACGCAAGAACATACGTACGTAACTTTCAATATAAGAAAAAGGGTAACAAACCATATAGAATCACGAGATTTTAGTTCACACCGCAACAAACGTGAATGTTGACCAAAGTTTAGGCTAGAAGATGTTGGTTCATAATTCATTACTTTTCTAATGTGATAGTACGCCTACCCAAATCCATAAAGCAGCATGCTACATGCTAATGGTCACAAGTTCTTTGTGGTCTTGATGATACTGCTCTCCCTTCATCTTTGCCTTTCTATTTGGTAAGGAAAGATTGCTACAACTTGGGAAACATTCGGTCACTCTCTTTTGTTTCTTTTTCCTTTGTTGATCGCAGTTTGTGGCTGGTTATTGTTTTATCTGGCAAAAGTCCTGTCTTGGATTTCTTTGGTTTCTTTGTCCCTTTCCTTTTTAAGCTCAATACTAAAGACAACACAGGTGTGACGGAGACGACCGTTCCCAGTCTTCACTTCTTCTAATCTATCTTTCCATTTTGTTGTTGCTCTTATCGATATGGGCATGGATCATGCATTTGTTTTGATTGTCAAATTGTTTTCTTTTTAATTTCCATGAATAAATCATCGCTGATGCAATGTGCGTGTTACAGTCTGTCCATTAAATCCAGGAAAGTTTTGCGCATAAAGTAAAAGTTTGAAGATTCGCCATCCATCCTGTGGATGTGATATAGATTTGAATATAAAAGTGTTCATCAACTTTGAATGACTTCATATCTTTGTATTTCAGCTATTTCTTATTGTATGATGCCATTAGTTCCTGTCAAACCGTGTACGCATATCAGTAGCTAGCCTATCACCTCACCCATGGTTTTTTTTTTTCATAATCAAATCGATCAAGAGAGTCGACAAAGAATTTTGCAGATGATGCGTGAAGAGAACAAAAATGATTTGATTTCACCTACCACTAGATCTATTCGTTCTGTCTTTATTTGTCCTTTACAACGACTTCATTCAATAAACAATGTGACGTAAAGGGGAATTGTTTTTATTAATTAGTAGAGTTGGTCAGGGAGCCAGAATCCACAAATCTGACAGTACTGTGTTAAAATGGGAAGTCTTCCCCTTTATAGTCTATCTTTGTTGGATTCTTGTCTACGTTATTGATAGACACTCAGATAATAGACTTGAAAATAATACACAACAATCCGTTCGATGAGAGGGTGGGTGCACACTGATTGTCATTTCCTTCCGGGGTTATTACTATGAATTTCCTACAAGATACTTGTGCCTGTCATGGTTTGATCGTAAGAAACAACTTTTGTTCATGTCCTGCAGTTTCAGTTAAGTTGTGCTTGATCTGAGAGCAGCATACAGACCAATTTTTTGTTATATTTGGAGTGCACGTCATGGCCATGGAGAATGGCTATGATGGTGACAAGAGGATGGATGATGCAACCTCGTCAAAAGGGACAGAGCATAAGAGAAGCTCCTACGTGAATGGGGACAATGAAAAGCCTGTGAAGAGTAAAGGGGAGGATAAAGTGAAAACAGTTCCGTTTCTTAAGCTGTTCTCCTTTGCAGATTCTGTAGATACTATGCTCATGATCATTGGAACAATTGGTGCAATTGGGAATGGTTTGGCTCTTCCAATAATGACTTTGATTCTCGGGGAAGTAATTAATTCTTTTGGAGAGACACAGACAAATGACATTGTCCAGAAAATTTCCAAGGTAAGAAAACTGAAAACGTTGTGATGATTGATGTTAGATTACTGGACAAGGAGTTCGAACCAACTTATGATAGCTGGGTGTTGATAAGTTTGATCTGGACAAATTTAGGTCTCTCTGAAGTATGTTTACCTGGCAGTGGGAGCTGGAACAGCAGCATTGCTTCGTAAGTAGATCTCATAATCAAAAGTTAAAATAGCGGTCAAATATTGTGAGCTAGAGACTGAGAACAATCTAATTTCTGTCAGAGGTTACCTGCTGGATGGTCACAGGGGAAAGACAAGCTGCACGGATACGGAATATCTACTTGAAGACAATATTAAGACAAGATATTGCTTTCTTTGATAAGGACACAAGTACAGGAGAGGTTATTGGTAGAATGTCTGGAGACACGGTTCTAATACAAGATGCAATAGGTGAAAAGGTACTATACTATACACTTCGCCTTCAGATTAAAACAAAATTCAGATAACTCGGTTGATTTCTTGCAGGTTGGAAAATTTCTGCAGTTGATAGCAACATTTATCGGGGGGTTTATTATAGCGTTTGTTAAAGGCTGGTTGCTTACCCTGGTCATGCTGTCTTCGATTCCCCTTTTAGTGATAGCCGGAGGAACCATGTCCATATTGATATCCAAGACAGCAACTCGTGGTCAAAAAGCTTATGCAGAAGCCTCAACTGTAGTAGAACAGACCATTGGCTCAATCAGAACTGTATGTGAATGTGGTGTAGTCACAGTCAATAAAATTCCTAAGCTCCAAATTCACATTCATCAAAAGCATGTCAATAATTCTATATTTTCAGGTAGCATCATACACTGGGGAAAAGAGAGCTGTCAATGATTACAACAAATTTCTGGTTAATGCTTATAAATCTGGTGTGCATGAGGGGTTGGCAGCAGGAATCGGTCTTGGCGCAGTTATGTTCATCGTGTTCTCTAGTTACTCCCTGGCTGTATGGTATGGTAGCAAGTTAATATTGCAAAATGGATACGAAGGTGGCCAAGTCATAAATGTGATTGTTGCTGTGTTGACTGCTTCTATGTAAGTTCCATCTTTTATTCTTCTACTTGCTTCTTAAACACTGCGCACACAGCAGATGCTTTTTTCTTCACTGAATTTATGCATTTGTTTCTTCATAAATCAATATTTCTTCAGTCCTGCACTTTTGACACGGAGTTCGCAGGTCCTTAGGACAAGCATCTCCATGTATGAGTGCGTTTGGTGCCGGTCAAGCTGCGGCATATAAGATGTTTGAGACTATCAATAGGAGGCCACTGATAGATGCTTATGATACAAGCGGAAGAACATTGGATGACATATGTGGAGATATAGAGTTCAAGAATGTTTATTTTAGTTATCCTGCCAGACCGGATGACCAAATATTTTGTGATTTTTCTCTTCTCATTCCAAGTGGTACAACTGCAGCTTTGGTTGGGCATAGTGGAAGTGGGAAATCAACAGTGATCAGTCTGATAGAGAGATTTTATGATCCACAAGCTGGTGAAGTGCTCATTGATGGTCTTAACCTCAAAGACTTGCAGCTTAAATGCATTAGGGGAAAAATTGGTCTTGTCAGCCAAGAACCTGTGTTGTTTACTTCCAGTATCAAGGATAACATTGCATATGGGAAAGAGAGCGCAACTGTTGAAGAGATAAGAGCAGCTGCTGAACTTGCCAATGCTGCTAAATTCATTGACAAATTACCCCAGGTTCTAAAGTTTCTCCATTTTCACAATTGGTTCTGACGTAATAATGACTTCGTCGCTATGATTATGCTATTTACATCTCTTTTGGCTTTGCAATGATTCAGGGGCTTGAAACTATGGTTGGTGAGCATGGCACTCAACTTTCTGGTGGGCAGAAGCAACGAATCGCAATAGCCAGAGCAATCTTGAAGGACCCTCGGATTTTACTCTTAGATGAAGCTACAAGTGCACTTGATGCAGAATCTGAGAGGATAGTGCAAGAGGCATTAGATAGGATAATGGTCAATCGAACTACAGTTATTGTTGCCCATCGTTTGACCACTGTGAGAAATGCTGATATGATCGCTGTCATCCATCAAGGAAAGATTGTTGAAAAAGGTAACCTTTACTATCAAAATTAGGAAAATGTGACAAGTTGATGCCTATTGCTGTTCTTCTGTATATTTTCTCGTCTTACCGTCTTGGCATACTTCCTTAAAACCGGACTTTTCTGTCAATAAGTTGTCTGATTTCTAACTCTTGACATGTCTGAAACAGCCTTATATGTTGGTGTAGATCATCCACTTGGGAAGTTGGGATAAACTAGCTTGTGATGTTTCAATTTTTGGTTGCAATTAGATTTGCGGAAACTTGTAGTTATAACAGAAAAGTTAATACAAGGAAGAATGAAAATATCATTAATGCCTTAGAACGGGGGAATAAAATATGAGAAACATGCTAAAACTGTTTTCATCGATGAATCAGGCTCACATACAGAACTTCTTGAAGACCCTGATGGTGCGTATTCTCAGCTCATAAGGTTACAAGAACTTAACAAAGAGTCGGAACATGCAGCTCAGGTAAATCACAAATCTGAAATTACCACGGAATCATTCAGACAATCTAGCCAAAGAAGGTCATTGTTGCGATCAATAAGTCGTGGATCATCAAGAAATAACAGCAATAGACACTCCTTCTCAGTCTCTTTTGGTTTACCTACAGGGCTTGATGCCCCTAATGACCACATGGAAGATTTAGAAAATTCTCCGCCAAGTATGAAACCCCCGGAGGTTCCAATTCGACGCCTTGCCTCCTTGAACAAGCCAGAACTTCCAATTCTTATATTTGGAGCTATTGCAGCTTCTCTGAATGGCACGATAATGCCAATTTATGGCATATTAATTTCCAGAGCAATAAAAACATTTTTTGAACCACCAGAAGAGCTCAGAAAGGACTCAAGGTTCTGGGCACTAATGTTTCTGATCCTTGGCATAGCAACATTTGTGCTTAGTCCAATCAGAACATATTTGTTTTCAGTGGCTGGGAATAAGTTAATCCAGCGGATCAGATCAACATGCTTTGAGAAGGTGGTTAACATGGAGATTGGTTGGTTTGACGAGCCTGAACATTCAAGTGGTGCAATAGGTGCGAGGCTCTCAGCAGATGCAGCATCTGTTCGTGGCCTTGTGGGAGATGCACTAGCCCAAATGGTTCAAAACATTGCAACGGCCGTAGCAGCTTTAATCATTGCCTTCAGTGCGAGTTGGCAATTAGCACTGATCATCCTTGCTATAGTCCCTTTGGTAGGCATGAATGGGCTTATTCAAGTAAAGTTCATGAAAGGATTCAGTGCAGATGCAAAGGTACGTCATAAAGTTAATTACCCTGCTTTCATTGCTGGGGAAATTTAAAATATCTATTAAAGCTGTTAACTTTCTATTTCCAAGAACTGAACTCAAAATAGCTTTCGACATTCATGGGAATTTTAAAGGTCGCTGGATGATAATTCCGTAACATTTTGATTGATCATCTTAATTCCTTAATGGATGCAGTTTTATTTTGCCTGTAGAAAATGTATGAGGAAGCAAGCCAAGTAGCCAATGATGCAGTTGGAAGTATAAGAACAGTTGCCTCTTTCTGTGCAGAAGAGAATGTGGTGCAATTATATGAAAAGAAATGTGAAGGCCCTATGAAGACAGGAGTAAGGATGGGACTAATTAGTGGCTGTGGATTTGGACTATCATCATTCTTTCTTTTCTCTTTCTATGCAACTAGCTTCTACGCTGGAGCTCAGCTAGTAAAGAGCGGTCATACAACATTTTCAGATGTTTTCCAGGTGGGTATATACACTTTATATAACAACTAACAACTCTTCTCTTCAAACAACTGGAGCTTAAAAATTAGCCTCGTCGTGACATTGATACTGATACTTGGTTTGCAGGTTTTCTTTGCTCTAACTATGGCAGCTATAGGAGTTTCTCATTCAAGCAGCCTTGCTCCTGATACTTCTAAAGCGAAGGCGGCTACTGCTTCAGTCTTTTCATTTATAGACCGCAAGTCGAAAATAGATCCAAGTGACGAATCAGGATTAATACCAGAAACTGTAACAGGACAAGTTGAGTTGCACCATGTGAGCTTTAGATATCCATCTAGACCAGATATTCAAATTTTCCGGGACATTAACTTGACTATTCGTTCTGGCAAGGTATGTCCTATCCGATGTTTAATGTCCTATGTTTGTTTTGAGCAACTAGTGCATAACATTGTTGAAAATGATGAACCATCAGTCGAAATGATATCAGAATCCATTTATGATAACTTTTCCTAGACTGTGGCTCTTGTTGGAGAAAGTGGTAGTGGAAAATCAACAGTGATCGCGTTGCTGCAAAGATTTTATGATCCAGATTCTGGTACTATCACACTTGATGGGACTGAAATTCAAAGGCTTCAATTAAGGTGGTTAAGACAACAAATGGGACTAGTAAGTCAAGAACCTGCTTTGTTTAATGACACGATCCGGGCCAACATTGCCTACGGGAAAGGAGGAAATGCAACTGAGGCTGAAATTATAGCTGCAGCAGAATTAGCCAATGCCCACAAGTTCATTTCTGGTCTACAACAGGTAAACGACTACATATTTACATGGTAAAACAAGCAAACTTCTAGCACTCGAAAAATAATACTATAGTAAGATTTCTTTTTTTTTATTAACATGGTACGAAAAATTGCAGGGTTATGACACTATAGTAGGAGAAAGAGGAGTTCAATTGTCTGGAGGACAGAAACAGCGAGTAGCCATTTCTCGTGCCATCGTAAAAAATCCAAAATTATTGCTATTGGATGAAGCTACCAGTGCATTGGACGCTGAATCCGAGAGAGTGGTCCAAGATGCACTAGATAGAGTTATGGTGAGTAGGACAACAATAGTCATAGCACATAGATTGTCCACCATCAGGAATGCAGATTTAATTGCAGTAGTAAAAAATGGAGTCATTGCTGAGAAAGGCAGCCATGACTCTTTAATCAACATCCACGACGGGATTTATGCTTCATTGGTGGCATTGCACACAAGTGCTAAAACTATATAAGCTACTGATTTAGAAAAGAACAAAAAGAAATGTTCTTTTCTTTCTTTCTTTTTTCCCTCTTAAAAATTATAGGCTTACAAGCATAAGAAAATTTCTTTTAACTTGTGTGGTTAGATTTGGACTATGATGATACTGTTGGACTAAGACCTAACGATCATAGCAGCATCTAATTTGATCTTGACGTTAGCTAGGAGAAGGAAACATCCATGTAGGGCAGTTTTGATGGATTCTTTTCCTTTTCCGGGCACTGTTTTGGGCGAGTCAGATGCCTACATATAATATTAGCAGTTGTATTTCCTTCCATTTTCAGTTGTTACGTTCCACGTAGCCATGAACCAATAATTTTCTTGTTTTCTTTTTCCAAGTAGTTCATATTTAGAACATTGTGAACCCTAATTTTAAAAATAAAGAGGAGTTAATGTTTCACAAAAAATCAATCTCTATTTTTGTTTTTTTATTTCTACTATTTTCAATTATATCTTTCTCAAATTTTTATTTTCAAAAGATGATTATTGGGAAAAGATATGCTCTAAAATAACTTACAAAGTAAATCGGCTTGTAAGAAGAATTTTAAAAACTCAAAAATCAAATAACAAAGTATTTGTTGAAATTTTTTAATAAAATATGTAAAAAAATATTTAGTTCTATTTTTTGCTATCAAACTAAAATTTTGACATTTCAAATTTTATAATTAATTCTATAAATTAAAAATAAACTAACCAAATGAAGTTAAATACGCTTATATATTTTCTTTTTTATCATGTTAAAATTTTTTAAAAGAATTTTGATAAGGAAAAAAATGGCCCTTTGACTCACTTTGAACACTATTATACGATCTTTTTTCAAGATTCACTTATAAATAGAATGACTCAGATAAATCTTTTTAAAATAATTTTGATAAGGAAAAAGGTGTTAAAGAGACCCTCTTCGCTCCATGTTAAACACTATAATATTTTTTTTTTCAAATTTATTTAATTTATACACGTTCAAGAGGTTAATAAGTGAGTTTTCTTATTTTGTGTTCTTAAGTCCATTATAAAAATACATTTAAAGTTCTTATTAATATAAAAAAAAGTGAGTGTTCTGATTTGTTTATGATATTTTCTTATCGTATGAGGCTTTGGAGCGATCTGAGATCCTTTGTCTATATATTTATTACAACCACTACATGCAAATGTGCTACCCATGCTAGATATGTGTAAACAATGGTTAGGACAGTACATGTAATTCATTGCTTCAAACCCAAAATTCAAGCAAATTGTTAGTAAGAATAGTTCACCATTGTTTTGGGGTCTATAGTTAACAATGGACTTATTTTAAAAAAGTGCATGTCCTCAACAATAATAGCAGTTAAAGAAATCTATTGTAATCAATGGCCTCTTTCATGCTTTAATAGCAGTCATCACTAAAGGATACACTGAAAGGTAGATCAAGTAGTACAATAACACAACTCATAAATATATCTCTAATTAAGAAAGACAAAATTTAAGAACACTTGTTATTATTGTATATAAGCTTATAGAAGTGACCACGATGTCATAATTCTAGCTAATATTGTTATTAACTTGTACTCAGCTAACTGCTAAGAAATAGAAAATAGACTTTGAGATATAATCTCAATAATTATTGACTCAACCAAATAAAATAGTCATATGAGCTAATGTCATAGTTCAACACTTCCCCTTTAACACCAACCTATGTCCTTCTCTTCATGCTAAGTTCATAGAAAAAATTTCTTAATTCCATTATCACTCAAGCCTTTAGTAAATAAATATGCAACTTCATATTATGTCTTAACTTTCTTCAATTTGATTTCTTCTTGCAAAAATTTCTCTCTAATATAATAAAATGATAATGAATTGTCACATGTTTAGTCCTTGTATGTAAAATTGGATTCTATGCTAAGCATATTGTTGACTAATTATCGCAATATAATGGAATTGTATAATCTATTAGACAATGAAGATCCTTTAGCAACTATATAAGCCACATACTTTCTTAAACTGTCATTTCTACTGCTCCATATTTTGCCTCTATTGTGGATAAAGTCACACTTTGTTATCTCTTACCACACCATAAAATTGGCCCTTCTCCTAGCATGAAAACATACCTTATGGTTGAACATTAGGCATTGTGTTCTCCTACATAATCTGTGTCACAAAAACCAACTAGCTTACAGTCTCCATCTTTTTTATAGAAAAAACCACAATAAAGTGTACTTTTCACATATCACAAATTTTGTCATATTCTGTCACGACCTGAAACGGGCAGGTGATCGGCACGTGAGACTGAGGTTCGAAACCCCAAATCACACGTAAGCCTACCACTAGCAACAAAATAAATTTAAAACTCGAACGCAACAAGTTCATACAATAGAATAATAATAGTCAGAAAGAAATTTTACAACTCACGAAATCATGTTACTACGAACGCTATAATACAAGATAATGAAAATAAAGAAAGAACATACACAAACATAGGTAAGTAGCAGCGAACACATCACAGCAGTCATTGTTACGAAGCTGGTAGTAGCTGCCCTGAAAAATAAAGTTGAGGGGAGTCAGACCTCGCTGAGTAAGCTCACACCGTTCTACGATATCCAATGTTATGCGTACAATCATGCATGAATATCAAAATACATGCAATAACATCAATAACACAAATAAATTGCAGGGGAGAATATCTGTAGGACCTAATCTTCAAGGGTAAGCCCTCACAACTATAAAACTCAAATGACTACGGGAAACTATGTATCACTAACAGCCCAGCCATGCTCCTATACTCACGTAGCCGTAAGGCTCTCATAATCCAAAGGGGTTACGGGGAGCCAAGCATCACTAACAAACCAGCCCTCGCTCTAAACATCCAAAGTGATAAGCATCACAAATAAGGGTCTGATCAGGAGCCAAACATTAACCAAGATCAGCCCATAACATATCTCAATATCATAACAAACAACTTTTACAATTATAATCAATGCGCATCTGGTCCTAATACATACCCATCAAGTAGCACGTCCAATATATCTTTTCTTCCCCACAATCGAACATAGCAAGACATATAAAATTATTAAGCATGCAATTTATCAAGTAAATATTCAGTTATGTAGTGATCAATGCATGAATGCAATACTTGAAATAACCTAAAATCCGATGTCACGTTTGGATTACTTCAAAATTTAACCAAGGATTGCATATAGTGCAACTTCGGGTCGTTCCCTCCGAGGAACCAAAAAAATGAAATTAATTTCCTATGTAACTAAATGCAATGCAACCTAAACTATAGAATAGGGTGTGATTTGATCAATTACCACTAAAACTTGCAATGAATTAGAATAAGCATAAAGGACTTGTTTTGTTATTTTAAATTTAAAATGACTGATGTGAAATGGTAGTGCGTGAATGTAATAAGAAGAAAGACATAAGTAATTAATAGTGATAAACGCAACCCTCCAGTTCAATAGCACTGGCAATCATCACCCAAACAAATATTGGAGTTAAAACAAATGAAGCAAGAGTTATAATCAAGCTTTAATCCAACAACTGAGCCACCTCGAATTGTTACAAAAATATTTTCCAAAATCCTAATATACTAACAGCCATCAGAATAGTAAAATAAAACCAATGATACTAAAATCAATGCTCAATTTTTACTTAATAATTAAGAAAATAGAATTAATACCAGCAACTGATATAATAATCCAATCATTCAAGCCACCTTTAATAATCACCAAATATTCACTAAAATCTCAATACAAAGTCTTGACCCAAAACAAAGTAATGAAATTGAACCAAAATTAGCACAATATCAGCTGTTAAACAATAACCCAGCCACATAAATCTTCTAATTCAAAGATATAATCTATACATAACTCCAAATAATTAAATAGTTATCCTAACACCTAGGAATCACTAAATAATTAAATGGGTAAAAGATAAATGTAGCTTAAATTCCCCTATGAAAGCACAAGCTCTGCCATTGTCATTGAATCAGAGGATTAGGATGAACTAGCCACGAAAAATCATAGAAGATGCTGTCAATAGTGAGCTCCGATAGTCAGCTATAGAAGGTGGGAATGATGGTTTGGATTTGTGAGAGATGAGGAACGAAACAGAAATCTAGATCCCTCTTCTCTATTTTCTTCGCTATTCATCGATGGGACAAATTAAGATTTTGGACCAAGGCACTATTCATGCCCACATAAACTCTCTTCTTTCAGCCCCCACTTCTGCCGTTAGCTCTTCTGTAGCTTGATGTAACTATTTAATATCGTAGTTTTTGGTCCACCCTTCATTGTTCACTCAAAACCTTTGTAAACCTCACACCCTTCTCTACGATGTTGTTTCTGTTAAGAAAAACTCCCTACCCAGTTGTACGTCATCGTCTTGATGTGGGACGTGTTTTCGTGTTACGTTTCCTGCTTGCTTCTATCATGCTGGCACAATAATTCAAATAATAATCATATAATTCTATAAAGACCAATTATAGTGACAAAAACACATCTAATTGATATGAAAATATATATAAATAAATGAGTTTGTCAACTTCCCCACACTTAGCCTTTTGCAGTCCTGGGCAAATTATCAGTAAAGAGAAATCCAACAGTTAAACTCAATGCAAGCAAACATAAAACCGATAATGCAAGAATATGCAATCAACTCAAACAACCTTTATCCCTAGTCAACCAACAATCATGGAATGCTTCGGTGTAAAGAAACTAACACAAGAGACATAACAAGAAAGAAGGAAAAGAATCATAATAGATCTCTGAAAGATGCAAGTGTTTCACTCATCTCTCAAATAGGAAAATTTTCTGTTGGGTCTCGATTCGCATTAAGCATGTTTAAATTATTTTGAGGTTTTAATTGGATATTTTATTTTGAATTTTGGTTGGAATAAATTGAGGAATTTATTGCTTAATTTATGATTATTATGAATATTAAATGAAGAAATTAGTGAAATTAGATTTATTGAGAATTATTATTTTTATGATGCATTGTG
>JANKYE010000005.1:5208704-5221125 GCA_032467995.1 Erythroxylum dillonii | reverse complement strand
AGTGAAACATAAAACTAAATCACATTTTTTGGTTTTCTTAAATAATAAATTAGGAAATTTTAAATTTAAATTTAACAGAATTTTCTTAATAAATTTAAGCCCAAAAAAGTGATTTATTGTACAAGCCTAAATTGACTGCACTTTAATCTCGCCGCAGGCTTAAAATTTTTTAGACTTAAAGTTAGGCACGAACTTCAAGATCTAACTCGAAGCAACCAAAATGTATCGATTAAAATAATATTATTTTATTAAATTTATAAAATAACGTTGTTTAGTTTAATAGTTATAACAATTTACACATCACATTGATTAGGGGTGAGCATTATTCGCGCCGGCCCGGCTCGAATTAATTCGGATAAGAAAATTTTAAAATTCGGGTGATTCGGGCCGGCTCGAGTGTTACCCGAATTATTTTCAGGCCGGGCCGGGTAAGGGAAAAAAATTCGAACCCGCCCAATTACCCGAATTAGGTTTAAAAAAATTGTGAAATAGGATAATTAGGGTAATTCGGGTAATTCGGGCCGGGATAATTCGGGTAAATCGGATAAATCGGGCCAGGTAAATAGGTAATTCTGGTAAATCGGGTCGGGTAAGTTCGGGTAATTAAAAGTTCGGGTTCGGACCGGGTAAGACAAAAAAAATTTCGGGTAATTCGGGCCGGGCCTGAACAGTGAAAATTCGGCCCGAATTATCCGAATGTTCACCACATCGACTCATATTATTTTATTAAATTTATAAAATAACGTTGTTTAGTTTAATAGTTATAACAATTTACACATCACATCGACTCTTCCAATTAATCCAGACTCCAATCTTCCTAATTGTAATTATCTCTAAAAGTGAGAAAACATATACCCCTAATCTTTATCATCAACGACGTATTTCTCACTATAACAAATATTAATTTTGGCTATATTTTCTTTTGCTACGATTTGAAATTTATACCTTACTATTTGGCTACGAAATTTCTAAATTATAGCCTATTAAAGTAGTACTTCTTTAAACAAAAAAATTGTGGGTTTTTTTAGATTATTAGCTATGTTTTATTTTATTACAAATTTGTTTTTGTAGCAAAAGCTAATTTATGAATAGGCTACGTTTTATATTCACAACTAATAACTTTTGGTGACGTTTTATAACTGGAAAAAAAATTTCATAGTAAAAATTCTTAGCTATAAAAATATGTTCCATATTTATAGCAATCAGCTACGTTTTCTAATGAAATAAATTTTTTCTGCAATTACGCAAAGCTTTTTGGCTACAAAAATATTTTCATATAATGAGAAAAGAATACTTCAAAACAATTTAAATGATGTCATTTTCTCTAATTAAATAATGTCGTTTTGCTGAGACTAATAATCTAAAGGTTTTCTCTCATATCCTTTAATTTTTCTTCTTTTATCTTATGCTTAAACAATATCTTCGTCTTCTGTCTTTGTGATTTTCTTCTTTTGTCTTCATGTTTTCTCCTTAAATGATATTTGTTCCAACAACAATTGTTCTTCTTCTCTCATCTTTGTGGTTCTTAGGTATGTCTTCTTGTCTCACTGCCTGCATTTGTTTTCTTCTCTCATGCCTCCAACGTCTACTTTTAATTTATTCTATTAATATTAAATGACCATTTCACCACAATAGTTTAAGCTATTGTGTGAGACCAACTTAATTGGTTTTATATATTTACTAGCATATCCCCTCAATTGAAAGTCCTTTAGGCTTGAAACTTGCACAGGTTCATTCTACTTTATGTTGAATAATAGATGGGTGGTAGAATTTGAACTCATAACCACTTGGTCACAAAGGCTCTAGTACCATGTTAAATAACCGTTTCACCACAATAGCTTAAGCTGTTGTATGAGACCAATTTAATTGGTTTTATATATTCACTAACAATCAACACCTTACTTTTCTCATTGTTTATGCTCTGGAGAGTTCTTGAATATTTGTATTATGGAGATATATTTTAAGTTCAATTAATATGTGGTTAATTTTAAAATATATCATTTCCTAAAATTAAAGTTTCCCTAAGCTCCCTAGCAAGCTTAAATTATTTTAATTGGATTAGATTGCTATACTGAGTATGCTTTGGCAAATTTTCTCTTTTTTTCTTCTTATTAATATGATGGACATCCTATTATCTTCATGAACTTTTGGCCTATTAGAGAAGATCTTCATCCTCTTCATTGTTAAGGCTTAGGATCCTTTATTCACAAGGGAAGTTGAAGATTAAGAATAGTTTTATTATTGTTTCAATAAAAAAATTCCAGCTTTAATATGCATTAGATTGATTTTCCTGAGGTCATATTACTGATGGCCTGTGTAGTAATCTGAATAAATATAAGGAGGATGCATTAGCTTCCTTTTAGAAATCGTGCAAGATACACTATTGTCGATAATATTATGCAACCTTTGTACGAATAGTTAGAAAAAAATTTTGTGGGCTAGTGTCATGGGTTCTAAAGAGGTTTTTTTAAGGCATTTTTTATGTTTTAGAGAGTGTTGTTTGATAGAGCAATTAATGATGTTAAAAAAAATTTACTCTGCAAATATCCATGTTTGTTTTTGTGTTTCTTTATACTAAAATCATAATTTGATCTTTGTTTTCCCACTTCCCTATCTTTCGAATTGTTCTTTATCATCATCAATTGACATAGTTTGATGCATTCTTTAAAGCTTTCATTGGATTTCCATGAAAAGAAAATCATATAATAATTAATAGGAAATTGTTGTATTGGAATCACATAACAATAGCAACTAGGATTAGTGTTGGAACACATACTATTAGGAAATTTTTCGTTAAACTAAAATCACATAGTTATAGCTTGAATCATGTTAGAACACATATTAATAGAAAATTTGTTATTAAACATTAATTCAACTAGGATTAGTGTTTATGTCATATGTGAAATAGCTACTTTTAAAATTTCCTATTAATATGTGTTCTAAACACTAATCCTATTTTAAGTACGACATAAACACTAATATTAGGATTTGTGATCAAGTATTTCCTATTTCCTATTTCACACATGACATAAATACTAATCTTAATTCAAATAGGATTATTAAGATTAGTGTTTATGTTGTATATGAAATAAGATAAGTGTTTAGAACACATATTATAAGAAAATTTTATTAGTTATTTCACATAAGACATAAATACTAATCCTAGGATTTGTGACTTTAAGTATTTCCTATTTCCTATTTCACATACAACATATATGAAATAACTACTTTTAACTATTTCCTATTTCACTAATCCTATTTCTTATTTCACACACTACACAAACACTAATCCTAATTCAACTAAGATTAGTGCTTATTTCGCATTTGAAATAACTACTTTTACAATGTATCAACTAAGATTTGTGACTTAAGTAATACCAAAATGTAAAATAACTACTTTTAAAATTATGACCATTTATCATCAAATGTTAATAAGCTTTAATTTATGTTCAATATTTTGTCATAACCTTTTGTTTTTAATTCTCTTTAATAACAGATTTGCATACATGCTTTTATTTATTATTATTTTTCCTTTTTGTATTATTCATTTCAAATACATATTAATAAGAAATTTGTCGTTAAACACTAATTCAATTAGTTTTATGTCATATGTTTCCTCCAAAAATACTAATGTAAAGGATCAAATAGGATTTAGCATTTATAAATCCTATTATAAATGTTATATATTATCTAAGGTTGCATTGAGGCCTAAAATAAGGTTACTTTTAATAAATTAAGACTTAAATACTATCCAAAATGTCTTATTTATATGGCTAGCAAATTAAAGAACACTATACTATGGGAAATTATTAAGTTGGGAATTATTGCAAGAATATAACTATCTTATATGAAACATGGTAAGGACTTGAAGGAAGACAACTTACTTGAAAATGCATTGAAAAAAAGTTGAGATAATAATACAAAATCTTTAACTTTAGGCAATTTTGTTTTAATGATTTTGAGATTAACTACATTTTCACTTGTTATTCACAGTTGAAATTGAATATTGTGGATATTAAGAACCCAAATGTTTCAAATTGTATTACTTCATTATTAAAACAAAGGACCAATCATCGTCATTTCAAATTGCATAAGTATTATAAATCTTTTTCTTATGATATGGAGACACAAAGCCATATTCCCGAACTAATGTCTGAACAAAATTGGAACAGTTTGTGTGACTATTTGCCTGACCTAAAATTTTAGGTTTGTTTTCTTTTCCTTCATGTTACTTGCATTAATCTTGTTAAATGATTTAATGGTTAAATTATGCTTGTTATAAAAAGAAGATATCCTCTATGTCCCCACTTGTTATTCAAATAATTTTTGCTAGTATAGACCAGGTATGTAATATATATCATGCAAGCAATTTGTTCATGTAAAGAAAGTATGCAAGAACAAAAATGATTAGCAAGGCAACAAATATAAATGAATGAAAATCAATAACAAGAGGAGCAACTATTATTACTATAATTTATGCAATAAGTTGTACAAAAAGTTTGGCTTATTAATAGTGGCTATACAAATCACATAGCTCTTAAATTAAGCAGTTTTGAGGTGCTAGATCAATTATACAAGTTGAAAGGAAGACAAAGAATGGAGACTTCATTGACATTAAAGGCAAAGATGTTGTTGCTATTAAGACTCTAACAAGTATCAAATATACCTCAAATGTGTTATTTCTGCCTGAAATTAGTCAAAGTTTATTAAGTGTAGGTCAAATGCTATAAAAGAATTATCCTTTACACTTTTAAAATAGACCCTACATCATTGCTGATAATGTTAGTGGTAAGTTTATAATTACAAAAATGAGAGATAAAAGATTTCCAATTAAGTGGAAAGAGAATAATTTACATGCATGTATCACTGTTGTTGATGAGTTTATGATGTGGCATAAAATGTTTGGTCATTTTTGTTACGCTACACTTAAAAATTGCATCACTAAGGCTTACATTAAGGCCTACTTATGATTTGTCTTAAAAAGAATGTGTTTCAAGTTTATCAATTTGGGAAGCAACAAAGATTGTTATTTCCTATCAACAAGGCTTAGGAAGCTTCCAAATGGTTGTAATTGATCTATATTGATGTGTGTAAAACCAATGTTGACACCCTCATTGAATGAAAATAGGTATTTCATCTTGTTCATAGATGCTAAAATCATGATGTGTTGGGTTTACATTATCAATCAAAAGTTAGAGGTGGCAAATGTGCTTCAAAATTTCAATGCTTTGGAAAATTATAACAGAAAGGTGATAAGATCGAATAACATGACTAAAATACATTAGATAACTTTGATAAATTTTATGTTAAAGTTGGAATTGAACATTAGCTAACCATCACTTACTCTCCTCAATAGAATCAAGTGATTGAGAGAAACAATATAACAATTATGGAGATAGGAATATGTCTTTTATTTGAAAATAAGATACCAAAGTGCTTTTGGGTAAAAGATGTTTATATAGTTATGTATTTGTTAAACCAACTTCCAACTAAAGAAGTGAAGGATAAAACTCGATTTGAGGCACGACATGAATTTAAACTAATTATGGAACACCTAAAAGTAATTAGGATATTATGTTACACTCGTGTATCAGATATGAAAAAGACAAGTTAAACTCTATAGTTCATATGAAAATCTTCATAAGATATGAATCTAGCTTCAAGGGCTATAGAATTTTTAATTTGAATACAAAAAAATTTGATTAGCAGGGTCATCAAATTTGATGAAGCAGCAGTGTGAAACTGAGAGAAAAGTGAGATAGAAGTTGTATATGTTAAAATATAATAACTTGATGGTTTTTATGGGGCTTTGAAGAAAAATTAGACCAAGTCCAAATGAGCTTATATACAACTAAGATATCATATCTCATCCCAAAATCTTGAGGCAATGGGTTTTAAGTCCTATGTTAGTATATAAGGCATTTCATCTTTAAGTGTCTTTCCAATATGAGTTTATCCCACCTATAAATTTCCAACATCTCTCCCTTATAAGTGGATCTATCCATATTGGACTAACTCTTCTCAACCTATATGGGGCTTTGCAAACTTAGCCCTGATACCATTAATAGATTTTGAGGGGGCTTTGGAGGAAAGTTGGACCAGGTCCAAATGAGCCTATCTATAACTAGGACTTTATATCTTAACCCAAAATCTTAGGCAATAAGTTATGAGTCCTATGTTAGTATATAAGGCATTTCATCTTTAGTTGTCTTTCTAATGTGTGATTATCCCACTTGAAAATTTCCAACATAACTAATCATAAATTATGCAACTTTTTGTAATTTTTTCAATCTAATACTCAAGCTTTTTCATTTTTTAATTAAGTAACTATCCTACTTTAATAGTTCATTTTTAAAACGTTAATTCCGTAGTAATTTACTAATTTATATAACAGAATCTTTGTTGTTTATGACAAGTAGATGTCCATATGGAGAAATAGTAGTCATGGTTAGGTTGGAATTAAGAGAATTTTTTTTAGCTGGTGATAAGTCATTTAAATTGCATATATTTTGGGCGTAATTAGTGTTAGGGTATTGAAATTATTATCCGAATTTAATGGAATTGTTCTATAATTGTTTACAAATAATTTTCAACACTCTAAGGATCAAAAAGGACCAAAAAGGCGCAAAAGAAGGAAAGAAATTCGAAATTTCCAATCTGGTCGAAATTCAAAGATTAGGCGTGGGCATGCCTAAGGATAGAATCTTAAATCTGCAGATTTTTCAGAATTTGTTTTCAATTAAAACACAACCGTCCAAGATCTTTCTGCCTTCTTTTTAAGATGTCTTATACCGAAATTGAAACACCACCTAATCTAGACGAAATCAAATCAAGATAATGGAGAGATTCAATTCAATGAGGGAGCTTATGGTGATTGCCGTACATATATGGTGTTAGGGTTAGAAAGAGGGATATGTAATCTCCTTAGGCTGCCGCATCTTGATTTCTTACTGCCTGCAGTATTCAACAGATCATCGTATTCTATTCTCTTGGATTAGGGGCTGCGGCACCTTCTGGTTTTGCTGGCTTTTCTTGTCTTCAAGTTCTCTTCACTTTTCCAGTAGTAGTATTGTAGGATTAGGGAATCTTTAGTTGCTGCAATTTTCTATTTTCTTGTCTTTAAGTTTCTGCACAATTTTATTTGTTATTTTCGTGGTTTTCATTAAAGACCAGTTATGGAGACTGCTTCAATTATTATTCCTTTTGATTTTAATTCAAGTATGAGTAGCTAAATTCTCTTATCTTGGTTGAGGGATCCAAGTTACATGTTATTATAGTGAGATTTTCTTGATATTTTTCATGTTGTTGATGAGCATTGGATAATTTCATATCTGTCTTTTTAATTGAATTTGTTAGTTTCTAGGTGCGTAACTAGAGATTAATTGGTTCAATCACTAGGTTAACAAAATCTGACGTTCAATTTTTGTAACCATAAGTAGCAATTAGGATTAACCCCTCTACGTTAGAGTCGGAAAATTTTAAGAAAATATCCACTTGATTGATTTCATGTCGTACATGTTTATCACTTGTCGTTGATTCCTAATTCTTAATGATATTATTCAATTTAATCTATGATCGTATCTAGATTATTGTTTAATAAGATTGCTAGGATATATGTTTCCAGTCAATACACTTAAGAAAAATTTCCTCCAATGAATGTTCATTAATAATTACAATTTTATTTCAAGGATCCATAATAGTATGGTAACATCATTGACCGAAACCAAGGTATTTTTCCTGTTGAATTTTCAGATTTAATCAGTGTTTCAATTTGTGATTTTCCTTTTTATTTCCATTATCATTGCCGTGAGTAACAAAAAACCCCTTTATTATTTTCATTATTTGTGCCGTTTGAATTCGTAATTTCCATAATCACAAAAATTCCTCGTGGGAATGATATCTGTTTACCGCTACTACATTAATTTGTTTTAACGGGAGTGAAAATCTTTTATATTTGGTTGCAGGTGACAGCATCACTAAATTTTGGCGCTGTTGCCGGGAAATTTTGACGGTTTATGTACGTTGCACGTTCAAATCAATCAGATAATTTACAGTACAATCCTGAGATTAAGAAGACAGCGAAAAGACTGCGAAAACAGACTAAACAATACAAAGAAACGCAGAAGATGGATAGGATCATTGCCAACCGCACTCTTAGCGAACTAGCCGCGCCAACTGACGAGCAACAACCCCACTGCATCAATTTTCCAAATTTAGGTGATAATAATACTTTTGAGTTAAAATCTGGACTGATTCACTTAATGCCTATTTTCAGGGGTTTACCGAGAAAAGACCCATACAAGCACTTAAAGGAATTTGATGTAGTGTGTATAGGTATGAAGCCGACCAATTTGATAGATGAGCAGATAAAGCTGAGAGCTTTTCCGTTTTCCCTTAAAGATGATGCGCAAGATTGGCTATACTACTTAGCTGGGGAAAACGTGGAGACATGGGCCGAGATGAAGAGACTTTTCTTCGAGAAATATTTTACAGCATCTAGAGCAGCCAATATTCGGAAGAAGATTTGCGAAATTCGTCAACATACGAGAGAAACACTTTACGAATATTGGGAAAGATATAAAAAATTATGCGCTAGCTGTCCGCATCATCAGATAACTGAACAATTGTTAATTCAATATTTTTATGAAGGGCTTTTGCTTTCTGACAGGAGCATGATTGAGGTTGTCAGCGGTGGTGCTTTAGTTGACAAAACACCAACGGCCGCAAGAGAATTGATCGCAAACACGGCCTCCAATACATAATAGTTCAGAATCCGTACAGGTCATGGGTCAAAGAGCGTGAACGAAGTTAATGCAACCTCGGTAGAAATGAGATTGGATGACCTCACTTCTTTGGTGCGATAGTTAGCGGTCACAAGAAAAGAAGAAGCTAAGGTATGTGGAATTGGCTTAATGTTAGGACATGCTACTAATTCATGTCCGATTTTGCAGGAAGACAACGCAGAACAGGTGAATGTCGTAGGTGGATTTAACGGGCCAAATCAAAGGAAGTACGACCCATTCTCCAATACTTATAATCCGGGATGGCGCGATCATCCAAACTTGCAATATAGGAATCCTCAAGTGCAACAAGCATCCACCAATTTTCAACCTTATAAACCACCATTCGTGCAGCGCCAAAATCCAAATATGACGTCAACTGCCGAAGGTAAGTCTTCTTTGGAAGATATGTTACAGACTCTAACCACAAATACTTTGACGTTTCAGCGAACTACGGAAGCAAGTATTCGGTCTACGAAAGCAAGTATTCGAAATTTGGAAAATCAATAAAGGAATTTTGAGAATCAGTTAAGTCAAATTGCAGCTGCTGTTAACCGACTAAAAGCGCGAAATTCTGGTAATTTTCCAGCACAACCAGAGGTAAATCCTAGACAAAGCTCAAAGGCTATCACATTGCGGAGTGGTAAAGAACTACCGGAAGCAATTCCGAAGGCTTCCAAACGTGAAATAGAGGAAGAAATAACGCACTTACTTGACGAGACGTAGAAAGTCATGATCAACAAGGTGCTTCCACCTCCTTTTCCGAGTCGATTAGCAAAAGAAAAGAAGGAAGAACAAGAAAAAAGAATTTTTGGAGACCTTTCGAAAGGTTCAAGTAAATATTCCTCTTCTTGATGCAATTAAACAAGTTCCGCGATATGCTAAATTTCTTAAGGAGTTGTGTACATAAAAGAGGAAATTGAAATTCAATGAGAAAGTTCAACTAGGTGAAAACGTTTCAGCCATCTTACAAAAGAAAAAGCTTCCCCCAAAATGCCAAGATCCAGGTATGTTCACTATCACATGCTAAATTGGTAATTTGTGAATTGAAAGAGCTATGTTAGATTTAGGTGCATCCATTAATGTCATGCCATATGATGTGTATAAATCTTTGAATATTGGACCTCTTAAAGAAACTAACGTAGTAATTCAATTAGCGGATCGACCAAAGGCTTACCCGAAAGGTGTGTTAGAGGACATTTGGTTTAAGTAGGAAACATGCTTTTTCCAGCTTACTTTTATATTTTGTAGATGGGCACAGATGACACATCCTCTTCAACTCCGATTTTATTCAGAAGACCGTTTTTTAAAACGACTAAAACCAAAATAGATGTTCATGATGGGTCATTAACTATGGAATTTGATGGTGACTTAATTAAATTCAATATTTATAATACCATGAAAATTCCAGATGATGAGCAATTTGTTGTCTCTGCAGATTTCATTGATACATGGATGCAAGAAAATTGGAGTTTGGAGATCATAGATGATAAAGAATTAAAGGAACTTGCGTCACTTGACTTTGAGCATGGAGAATCTGCATCACCTAGTGGAATAAATGAAGAATATGCGTTAATTGAAGAAACCCACTAGAATGTGTTACGCTCACAAGGGGATGAGGAGTCTGCATCAATTGGAGAATTAGGGTAGAACATAACTATCGTACAATATTGTCCAGCCAAGGAGCAATTTAGGTTCAAGGCAGAAACGTCACAGTGGGAAGGGAATGAGTATTCGGTGGTGCTTGATAACAAGGAGGGAGCCGACCCATTGCTCCAGCATATCACATCCATGGAGACTTCCCAAGGAATAAACAAATTGCTGCCATCATTAATCAGCCCACCAACATTAGAATTAAAAAGCTTGCCTAGTCATCTTAAATACATCTTTTTAGGTGAAAATGATACATTGCCTTTGATTATTTCTAATCAACTTTCAGATGTGCAGAAAAACCAGCTTATCAATGTTCTGAAGGCGCATAAAGAAGCTTTTGGTTAGACAATAGTAGATTTGAAAGGAATCAGTCCCACCGTATGCATGCACCGAATTTTGATGGAAGACGAGGCAAAAGAGGTAAGGCAACCATAGCGTCGTCTAAACCCACCCATGATGGAAGTAGTAAAGAAAGAAATTTTAAAGCTTCTTGGCGCAGGCATAATTTATTCGATTTCGGATAGCAAATAGGTAAGTCCGGGTCAGGTAGTACTAAAGAAAACTGGTGTTACGGTAATTGAAAACAACAATCGTGAGTTAATTCCAACTCGTGTTCAAAATGGTTGGAGAGTATGCATAGATTATAGGAAGCTTAATTCAGTTACTAGAAAAGATCACTTTCGGCTTCCTTTTATTGATCAGATGCTTGAAAGATTAGCTGGAAAATCTCACTATTATTGTCTAGATGGTTATTCAGGATATCATCAGATTTTGGTGGCACCACGAGGTCAGGAAAAGACGACCTTCACATGTCCATTCGGCACCTTCGCATACCGACGAATGCCATTCAGATTGTGCAACGCACCAGCGACATTCTAACGGTGTATGGTAAGTATTTTCTCAAATTTAGTGGAAAATTGCATGGAAATTTTTATGGACGACTTCACAGTTTATGGAGAATCTTTTGAAACATGCATCATTAACCTTGAAAAAGTGCTCAAACGTTGCATTGAAAGTAATTTGGTTTTAAATTACGAAAAGTGTCACTTTATGGTTAATCAAGGCATTATTTTGGGCCATATCATTTCGTCAAAAGGCATTGAAGTCGATAAAACCAAGATAGATGTTATTCGATCTTTGTCTTACCCAGCGAATGTGAGGGAAGTTTGTTCTTTTCTTGGTCATGCAGGATTTTATCGACGATTTATTAAGGATTTCTCCAAAATTGTGCAACCCATATGCCAATTGCTCCCTAAAGATGTGAAATTCGATTTTGATGAAAAATGTCGAAGCGCGTTTAACGAACTAAAGGAGCGTCTCACTACAGCACCGATTATTCAGCCACCACGTTGGGACATACCGTTTGAATTGATGTGCGACGCCTCAGATTATATCGTAGGCGTTGTGCTGGGCCAAAAAGTGGATAAGGTACCTCACGTTATTTTTTATGGTTCTATGACACTTAATGATGCCCGGAAAAATTATTCCACAACGGACAAGGAGTTTCTAGCGGTCGTCTTTGGCTTGGAGAAGTTTCGGTCATATTTGCTAGGGACCAAAGTGATCATCTACTCCGATTATGCCGAGCTGAGGTACTTGGTAAACAAGAAGAAGCCAAGCCCAGATTGATTCGCTGGATATTATTGATTAAAAATTTTGATTTGGAAATTAGTGATAAGAAAGGAGCAGAGAATCTGGTGGCCGATCACTTAAGTCGAATCACATCAAGTGCTACGTCTGATGTCCTCAACAACAAATTTTCGGATGAGAGTCTTTTCGCAGTTCAACAGGTAACCCCTTGATATGCAGACATAGTAAATTTTTTAGTAACTAAGTTGTTACCTAATGATTTGTCTAGAGCCGAAAAATATAAAATTAAGCGCGAGGCTAAATATTATGTATGGGATGAACCTGTTGGACCCCACACCCCACACCCCACCCGAAGGTGTTTGCGGGTTATACCGTGGCGTGTGTTTGCAGGTTATACT
>JANKYE010000005.1:5187517-5198080 GCA_032467995.1 Erythroxylum dillonii | reverse complement strand
AATAATTGATTTATTTTAATTTATAAAAATTAATTAGTTTATAAAAACTGACCAATTAATTAATAAACTGATGAATTTTTAATAAATAAAAATTATTAAAATAAGTTGAATTGAAAAGTTAAAAACTGAACTGGTCCATTGATCGATTTAAAATTTTCACGGTTGAATATAATTTATCAGAAATACTGGTTTAAATTAATTATACTTACTTAAATGTGTATTTAATACTTAATTCTGTATACACTGGTTTAAAATTTTGTGTTTAATTTTGAAAAATATGAATAATTATACAATTAAGACATAATTATATTTGCAATTACCTGTCTTATTTTATCACATTTTTAATTAGTTTTAAATTTTAAAAATAGTCTAGATATTATTATGATCATATTAACATTGGCTTGAGTTTTATTAAAGAATAATAGAATTTACATATAACTATAATTTGTTTGAAAACTTGATTATATAAAAGTTGTAGTCATAATTATTATTCAACAATCAAAAAGGTTAGTTTTTGCTCCCCATGACCTAATCCCATAAAAAATAGTCTAATTCTGTTAAAATTTTTCTTAGGTTCTTATTTTATCTCTTTCGTTCTCTTCTATTCTTTTTACACATAATTCCCAAATAAAAATTCGTATAATCATGATGTTTGAACCAAAAATCTAGCTAGGCTGGCAAGTCCATCCATATATGTTATATCTTTGCAAAAGTAGCTACCAAGTATTAGCCCTGCATAGGTACTAATTATGCTTTATTTCAATCAACTAATTTAGACTGTAACTGTCACATAAATCTTCCATTTCCATGACAACACAAATTGCAGGGGTATAATACTGTGGTAGGAGAAGGAGGATTGCAGTTGTCAGGGGGAGAGGATTGCAATTGATCGTGCAATGATAAAAGATCCCAAAGTACTAATATTGGATAAAGAGTGCATTAGATGCTGAATGTGAGAGGGTAGTCCAATAGCCCACAGATTACCCACCATCAGGAATGCAGATACAATTCACGTGATTAAAAACTGAGAAATTGCAGACAGTGGTAGGCACGAAACATTGATCACCAATCAAAGGTGGTGTATATGTTTCCTTAGCTGCATTGCCAACTAGTGGCGAAACGGGTTTAAGCTGCGACCGCCGCCGAGGAACAAGAAACTCGAATTTTGAAAGGAGGCACACGGTTGCTTTCTGTTTCTATTAAAACAGCATACAAATTCATTATTTTAGTCACGATAAGCTTTGAATCATTTTCAGTAGTAAGTTATCAAGGACCAGATACAGACTTACATTCAGTAATTACTAGTTTTTAATGATTATTACCGTTAGATGAAGATTGCATGCTCACCAATCGTAGGTCAAAACCAAATATTCAAAGTTATAACGTTAGCCTTACTTGAAGGAGGAGACCCTACTAAAACAAAACCAAGACTATTTGCACTTAACATAACACAGACACTAAGGCCGCTTCGCTGAAACGAGCTGACGTAATCCCTTTTAAGGGTGGCTATGGTAAATCTGGTCTATCAATCGACCACAATGATTTAACGCTGAAATAAGCTGAGAAATTAAAAGGCAATTACTCATTCATCATCATCATCATCATCACTGTACAAAACAAGACCAGTTTTAGCAACATCATGGCTCTCATTTGGGACGCCATTGGAGAATTTCACTGGCTCTGATGACTTCTCTGTAGCATCACAAGCTTGTGATTTCGCTAGTCCTGACGATTCTCTATCATTCCCATCATCGATCTTTGCTTTTTTTGCCTGGGGTTTGACCTTAATAAGCATACTCAGAGGTTGAGATGGTGGATTCTTCCTCCCAACTGGTTTTTGTTCCTGAGTACAACATTATATTACATTTAGTAAGTTACTAATACCAACTCTCTTTGCATGATTCCCCCTTAGAGCACAAAAAGTTCAAGTAGTACGGCGTTCTTTGACCATAATTTAATCAGTTTATAGAGGATGTTCGCACGCAAGAAAGGCCTTGAATAGATGATAGTAACCAATAGATTACAATTTGAAATCCATTCGCTGTACAAACCATAGAAGGGAGGGCATTAAATGTGTCATTGTGAAGTAAAGAATTAACAACCTAGAGTGCATATCAGAATAGTTGCGGCGGATATTCACCTTAAGATGATGGATGCCATATCTAGGAAAAATTGAGCTGACCCTTGAGAATTATTACTGTTTTCTCTGAGGTGCTGAGTCTTCAGACACTATCAAATATGGCACACAGATTGGCTGCCATCCACCCATCAAACACTTACTTTTTGGTACATAAGAGCACATATGATGACCTTTACAACTAGGCTAGTTCTCTCTTGTGAACATCCTATATGTTTTATATGACCCGCATTAACATCTAAAGGCATAAAAATCAAGGAACAATTCATATGCCACAGAGCAACACAAGACAATATCACTATTATGCAATCATAAATTCGTGTGAAAAACCTTGAGAGGAGCAGAATTTGACAATGAAGAGTAACCAAGCAAGTCTTATATGATGTAGGTAATCCCTATCCCATGAACTGTGATAAGGATCAGGGCATAATCCAACTAATACGATTGGTTGAAAACTAACCTCGACGACAGAAACATGTGGCATCTCCTTCATTTCTTGCATAACAGCAGACTTTGCTGCAACTGCAGCCTGAGAGAGAAAACAAGATAAAACAAGATTTCATATGAAAAAAGATTTGAAAGACAGATAAAAAACTGGTATTCAGATCTTATTTCTTCTCAGATAATTTGATCTTTTTCAAAACAATCAAATAGCAGTAACATATTAGTGGGCTCCAATTTCCTCCTGCCCAGGGACTTGAACATAATATGGATCAGCATGCACCAATGAAGGTGTACAACTTAAAGGTCACACTGCAACAAAAACGCCATCATCAAACCCTTACCTTTTCTGATCAATGTCATGAGTTTTCAGTAATATGGACAATCATAACCTCTAAATTTCAGAAAAAACAGAAATCTATTCAGACACATATAACTTAGTCTCACAGTCATCTACAACTGAAAAGATGGATAACAAATTACCTGGAAACTTTGAAGCTCTTGTGCTTCCTCATCTGCCAATCGTCTCTCATATTCCCTTCTTGACTGCTCACACCAAAATAACAAATTAGAATAAGCATTAAACATGGAAAAAAACTAGTTCATATGCAAGACATCTAGTGCCAACCAAAGAAGAGAAAAACAATTAATTCATACTGTGTATTAAAGAGAAATTCAGTTATGGTGAACTTTACATAAATAAACAAATAAATATATGATGTAAAGTTAAACAACAACCAACTATGAATAAAGATCCTAAACTGTTTGGTTCATAATGTCAGAATCAACAGACTAATCTTACAGTCAAAACAATTGCTACATAAACAGCCTTTCAATCCCATCCTGATTTTGTTGATTAGTGATTATCAAAGGAAATATCAACAAAGGGTATGAAAGGTTATACCCTCCCTTGCATCCCTTAGACCACTATTGGTCCGATAAACACAGCCTTACCATTTCCAAATTATCAAGAAATTCAGTCTCATCTTCATCCAAAGCTTTAGGTGGCCCTACAATAAAATCAGTAATTTAATCATGGGAATCTTAATAGCCCATTGTTCAACATCCTGTATAATGACACAATAACTTGTAACAGACCAAAAATTGAGTCTTCAAAGATATAACAAATATATAAGAAGTGTTTCGGCAAGACAAATTCCAGAGATACACCTTAGCATAGAAGTGAAAAAACCAAACAATATTTAGTGAGGAGCATGAAAATAAATACTCATATAAGTCAGATTTAACATTTTCAGCATGGATGAGACTTTTCATAGCACACACTACCATCCCATGCAATCTGGGTTATCATCAGAGATAACAAAAAGTCACAATAATGAAAGTGTATCCCATCTGCTGTTAATTTAGCAAAGTAAAGAACTCACTATGTTTGAAACGTTCATTAAATTCAGCATCTTTCTTATCCTTATTCTCCTTTAAAATCTGCATCAAGAGAAAACAGATAAGATGATTGCGGACAACTGAAATTTAGCATTGATGACCCATTGGATTCAGAATCAACACTTAAATTATTGCTTATGAGCAAAAATTCATCAGTAAAAGAACTTGTCATCAATAACCAAATTATGTACAAGAAATGAATCATGAAGCAAGAAGGATACAATGAAATCAATCTACCTGCTAGAGATCAAATTTCTTCTCACATTTTTTAAAATGAGAAAAGAAGATGCGTATTTATTCTCCAAATATTTTATTAAAAAACAACAAACTTAGAAAACAAAATTGGTTTGAATACCTCAGAGGAGTGGCAACTCAGAGATACATGAAAAACAAATACTTGGTTCATTAGAAACAAGCACTAAAGCATGGAATCTAGTAATAAGAGCAGAAACTTGTGAAATGAAGACAGCTCATCAACAGGGACATCATAACTAACCCAACAATAAATATCAGAAAAGGGACATCAGTACATGAAATGCATCAACGATTTAAGCCTACAATTAGAAGCAGTTTACCAATTGATTAAGTTGAACATTCCAAACACTTAAGGAGAAGAAAAGGTACTCCTGCGCCTAGCAGAAATTGACTGGTGCCTCCATTCTTTGATTTCAGGTTGCAAACAAGTCAATCTCTCATTCTTGTAAGGAAGGGAAAATGTGCATTCTTTGCCAGGCTTTTTTTTTTTATTTTTATTGAAGTAGAATGTACTCCTATGCTATTATATTTATTTAAACGTCTACTTCACTCATACCCTGTTATACAGTACCTAGCTCTAACACCAGGGCCGTGTTTTAGTTAGCCAAAATTCTCATATTCGTTCGAATCATCTTTTGATATTTATATTATCACTCTTATTACAAGACAAAAGCGTATAACAAGAGAGACAATCAATAAAGAAAATTTTGGTATCTTTAGGATACCTCGTAGAGAGGTCGATCCCTCTGGGCAGTACCATCTTCAACGCGTTCACCTCTTATCTTCTTAGCTTCATACAACTGAAATAATCCACCAATTCAAGCACAGTAAACTTCAACATCAAAACAACTAACACGAAGGGTTTGATGGATAATCAAACTAACGAGTACCTGTTCCTCTGAGACAAAATTCATCAGCCTTACTGGACGAGATGATTCTTCCTCCATAATTAACATACAAAAATCGCGAATACCTTCAATCTTCTATCAACGTTACCTCAATAGCTTAAGGTTCTAGGGTTTCCTAAGAAGAACCGCCAAGAACAGGGAAATCCTTGCTCTGGCGCGCGTCAGCATCACAACAGACATTATTAATTTCCATATGCCACGTGGCGGTATATGAATGGGACGAAAATTCCCTCCTAGTGCCGAGAGCATCTGATTGCTCCTCTCACATGGCGCCAAGTCCCAACAGTTGAATAATTGTTCTGGGGTCACCAGTTTGTAGACAACCCGACTGCCCGACTACGCAGCGATTTGAGCCTAAAGCCCAAAATATAAACCGATCCCACCTGGCATCCATTTGTTGCCAGCTGGCACTAAATCTCCACCGTTAAACTTCAATACTTTTCATTACACCGTTGGATTCGGAAAAGAGCGCGTGTCTTCCATACACAAGACGTGTGAAGCCACGAGCATGCCACCGTCAGTTAGCGCCGCTCGTCCAGATCAGCAAAAAATAATCAGAACCAATTAAAAGAAGCCACATACCTCTCCCTTTACTTCTCTGTTGTTTCCTTCGTTGTGGCGGACAAGGAAAAATCAAACTTATGACTCATTGTTGCCTTCAGTTTGCGCCTTACCAGTTAATCATCATCTGAATGGATATGGAGACTGCTCGTTTGATTCACCGGCCTGTTCTTGGCGTCTCCATCGCCGGATTTGATTCACGCTCTCAGAAATTTGCCTCCAGTGATCTGAGGATTGTAAAATCTAGAGTTTCTTTTAGAGGCTGGAATTATGGCGGATTTAGTGATTCAGGGCATATACAATACTACGAATCGCCACTGAGATGTGGTATGATCAAGGAGAAGAGTAGAGAGATGAAAGCAGAGAAGAAAAAGATGAAGTTGATTAAGAGATTATCCAAGGATTTGGCTAGCTTTTCAACAGATGAAGCCAACAGGAAGACGATTTCGGTGAGTTCGATTACTATTTCTTTTTTTCGCAAACCTCTTAATAGGCTAAGGATTTCCATGTTTTAAGCATTATCTTTTGTATTGAAATACGGATTTTAGTAAATTTTGCTGATAATTTTCTTGATGCAAGATTGCAGATAATTTACATGCTTCATGTTGCTGGATTATGGTCATACATGTTTATAAAATTGTTCCGTGCTTTTCTGAAGAGATGATGATGAGTTCTGCTAATTTTGGTTGTTTTCTATGTTACTTATGAACCATGAAGTAACATGTTACTTGTCTGGAGCAGGAAGCGACGGAGGTTTTACTTGCAGAGCTGGAGTATGTGAAAGCACAGCATAAAGAACAGAAAAAGAGAGCAAAGCTAGAAAAGGCTCAGCACGAAGCAAATAACATGTGCGAATCGGAATCAAGTTCATCATCAGAATCAAGCAGCGATAGTGATTGCGGGGAGGTAGTTGACATGAGAAGTAATGCTGCTGTGAAGCAAACTGCCCAAATTGAATCAAAACAGGCTGTTCTGGACATAGCAACATTGACCAAAACTAGCCCACTTACAACAGTTGAGGTCAATGAGTTGAGTCTTGGGAATTGCAGAGGAGTTTATGAGAGTAGAAGTGGCTATGTGCCTGGTAGTAGTTTAAATGCTTGTAACGACAATAACAATGATGAAATCGCTGTGGGGGGAGGATTGGGAGGGAAGATAGAGGTGTGCATGGGTGGGAAGTGTAAGAAATTGGGATCTGTTGCTTTAATGGAAAAGTTTCAGATGATGGTTGGTGTGGAGGGTGCTGTTGTTGGGTGCAAATGCATGGGCAAGTGCAAGAACTCTCCTAACGTGCGGGTTTCCAAAACAAGTGTAGAAATGAATGTGGAGCCTTCATTCAATCCCCTCTATATTGGGGTTGGCCTGGAAGACGTAGGCAGGATTGTTGCAGAATTTCTTGGCAAAGATGGTACTGAACAATGCTACTTGTTGCCTCCTTGAATCAATCAGTTTCTTGAATAGATGTTCTGAAGCAGTAGAAATTTTAAACTCAAGTGAAAATGATTAAGAAAAGAAAAGCTGTTGGACATTAATTCTGCTCTAGTAAACAATCACTTGTTGAAATTACGTTATGTATACGGGTGTATTTTCTACGGGTATGGTACGGGTATGGTAGAAGTACCAGATTTCAATTGTTTGTAGGGTTGGCTCGGGTGACTTATTGTTTTTGTAAAAAATTTAAAATGACATCGTTTGGCCTGACAAGCTGTTTGGAAGACGATAAATTAAGATTGAATTCAGTTCACCTGTTTGGAACAAAAGAAAAAAAACCATGAATTGAATTCACTTGTGAGTTTAAAACTCACTCTCTTTGTAAACTCAATTCACGGTATAATTCACATGAATTTAATTCCAAACATTGCTTCTTCCTTTTTTTAATGTTGAAATCTAATAATACCCACCACTTTTTTCATATAGTTGCCCTGTTCAAACTGATTCTTTGCTTTCATATGCTATTCAAAGTCAAAGATATGAAACATTTTATTAAAAAATAATTATACTATTAGAAGTTTTTTTTAGCAAGAACATAAATTCTTCTTTCTTCAACAATTTCTTAAAAATTTTAATTTCTAAGAAACCTAATGAGTTGTCTAAGAAATATTTAAAAGATGTTTTCCTACCCAGCCTTATAACATCAACCATTCAACCCGAATCTACCCAGATTTCACTTAACATCCACTACTTAGCTCCTATCTCTGCTCCTCAACCATAAACCACTCCTAATTTTTAATGCCACCTAATGTACCTACAGTCCTAGGACCTGCATCCTCTACTTTAGCTTTTCCTTTACCCTCAACATAGACACAATCCACCCTAAAACCACTAAAACTACAATTACAAAGCTTTAACGGTATTCACGTACTGGATCAACTTTCTTAAGAAGAGCAATGTCTTACACTCTATAATGTTCCTCAAGACCAACGTATTTCCATAGTCTCTGTTTATATGCAAGGAGAAGCTTTAAGCTAGTTTAAATGCAAGTTCCATAACCAATAGCCCACAAATTGGGACTCTTTTGCTCGTGCTTTAGAGCTATGGTTTAGACCATCTGCTATGCTAATCATTAGGTAAAGCTTTTCAAGCTTCATCAAACCATTACTTTCACTGCTTATTAGGAAGAGTTTGGAAAGCTAAGCAATATAGTATATGGAATGTCACTTGATAGCCTTTTAAATTGTTTCATTGTTAGTTAATTCCTGCTATTTAGAGGGACATTACTATTCTAAACCCACTCATATTACTTAAGATATTGGTGATATGAAACTCATTGATAGAAACCTTAATATTGACTCTAAACCCCTTCCCTATTTTACTTGAGATTTATCCCTCAAAATTTATTATCTCTTTCTTTACCTCCTTCTCAACCTTTATTACTTAAACCCCAAACTATGACTAAATACCCATTTCAACCTCTTACCTAAGATTAAATGCAAAACTAATCAACTTGTGACTTTTGTTTTAACTGTAAGAAGAAATTTCATCCTGGCCATCACTGTAAGGTTAAATAATTCTTACTGCTTATGCCAGTTGATGTTGACACCTCAAATCCTATTATTTTTCACAAGCCTTTGCTTTCACTAATGTTACTCTACTATTACATCACCCACCTTTGAAAATCTCAATGAAATTATTCAACTTTAGTTATCTGATTCAATTTTAGATGGTTCAACTTCCCTTAGAAATTAAAACCCTATGTTTTATGTGTTTATGATTGGCGATAAGGTGACATTTTTGGTTGCGAGTGGTAGTTATCATAATATTATGCAACCTAGAATTGCCTTTTTTTTTCTATCCTTGCTATTATTCCCAAACCTCCTTTTCTATTTATGGCAGGTAATAATGCAAATATACTATTTTGGACTTTGCTCAAACATACTTGTGGTGTTATAGTCCCACAATTTTCACTTTCCCTTTTATTTATTACCTATTAAGCTGAAATTTTAATAGGATGTGAATGGTTGCTTTCTTTAAGACCTTTATAGGGTCATCATCAACACAACAAGAGGATTGCGATGTTCCATCACCTTTGTATCTTCTAGCTCTACCAATCCAACATGAGTATCATTTTCAATTGGAGAGATTGGAATGTAAAATTTCTAAACTTGAGAAGAAATTGGATGCTCTACTCCAATTCATAGGGGTGGTATCTCCATATCCACCAACACCATCAAATGCTTACAACTTTGTAGAGTCTTCAACTCCAGGCTTTATTTTTGTTGACTATTTTTGTGACATGTGAGCTTCTTGTCTATACATTAGGGACAATATATGATTTAGGTGTGAGGGAGCAAAAGTATATATTATGATGAACTTCATGATTTGTGCTTGAACTCATAAATCCTATGATTTATATATTGATTATTTCTCATAATAGCCTCATAATTTTTTTATTTTTGTTTATAAATAATCCTTAAGATATATTTTTGGTTTAAGAAATAATGCATGAAAGAGACAAGTATGATTGATGTTTTTCATTTAATTATTTTAAGTATATCATTGGTTTCTTGAATAAAAGTGTGCAAGACTTGATGCATTTTGACACCTACATAAGCTTTGAACCTAAGAGAATTCATTACATTTATGCTCACGCTTTTTTTTTTCCTGTTATCAAACATAGCTTGTTTATGCTAGAATTTTCTTTGATTACATGTTGAGACTACATTTTTTTATGAATTTGTGTATAAAGATGATAAGGGCACTTAGCATAACCATTTTTGACCTAAACAAGCCTACTTTATTTTTTATCCCTATAAAACCAATTTGAGTCTTACCTTTCTTTTCTTCCATCATAACTTTGTTACAAGTCACTTTCAACCTTCTTTTTTTATGTCCTTAATAATTTTGAGCTCTTAAATTGAAGAAATTGTTTAAAGCTTATTTGCATGAGATTTTGACTATTTCCATGAAAAGTAAATTAGTTTATTCAAGATGCATTATTCTTATTTTTCACTTTTTATAGATTGGGGGAGAACTACAAAAAATATCATTTTTGATGTTCTTATTTAAAAAAGAGAAAGAAAATTTTAAAAAAAGTATAAAAAAGAGAGGTGATTTTAAAAGATGTTATTTGAATCAAGTGAGTTTTGGATTAATTTAAGTTGAAACTTGTGTAGGTAAGTTTGAATGAATTACGTCCATTTATGTAACGTAAAAATTTCATTTTGTTAGACCTTACTTAAGCCACGTTACAACCCTTATCATTTATGTATTAAGTTAATTTTTGTTAAGTGGTGGAGATATGACTCTTTAGTAAGTGATCGCGGCTCTGTCGTTTGATTAAATTAATCGACCTTGGAAACCGGTCAAAATAAAAATTATTCCAAGATTGCAGCAAGCTGAACCTCGGGTCGTCTCTCTCGA
>JANKYE010000005.1:5155098-5166768 GCA_032467995.1 Erythroxylum dillonii | reverse complement strand
ATTTAGTTTATAGTATAAAAATATAAAAATATTCAAGATATGAATATTTTGTCATAGATTGGAAAAGAAAAAGGTATTATTTTCAGTATTTATTTCTATTTACTTGTTTTATTTTTCTGATTTGATAAATTAGAAGAAGAAAATCATATTTGTAAAGAAATAAATGAAATTAAAAATCCCATGGTTAATGCGTACAGTACCGTTGAGAGAAAATGTAGACAATGTCGGTGTCATGTCAAGTGTTGATAGTCCAGATTGCGGCCACGTGTCAACTCTTAAGACTCTGGCAAAGACCAAACACGTGGTACGGCTCACCTTATCTCAAATCAATCTTTCCTTCCCTGTCTTCCGAGTTCCAACAATCCAAAGCTCGAGCAGCTGCTAAACTGAAGCCTTCGACACTACATCAGTAAACTATTAGTCATTCTTAAGGTTACACCATTTTTCTTATCTCATTCAACTTCAATCCAGAAGAAGAAATGGCGTCACTATTACGTGACTCGCCACCTCTGCTGAACCATCTCTCTCCGGTGACTACCGTTTCCCAATCAAAGTCTTCCCTTTTCCTTGAAAAGCACCTCAAGAGAAAAACCCTTTTGGCTTCCTCGTTTCTGGGTATTAAATCTCCGCAAGTATTTAACTTCCAACTGAAAACATCGAGATTGGCATCTAGTGGAAAAAGGAGGATGCGTATGGTGGCTTCGTTAGGAGGACTTCTCGGTGGTATTTTTAAGGGTTCGGATACAGGGGAGTCTACTAGACAGCAGTATGCTTCGATTGTCAGTCTCGTTAATGGATTTGAAGCAGAGATGTCGGGTTTATCTGATTCACAATTGAAAGACAAAACTTCAGTCTTGAAAGAGCGGGCCAAAATGGGTGAAGCTCTGGATTCCCTTTTACCGGTAAACTTTTCTTTTTATTGCTTGTCATCTTCAGAAAAAAAAAAATGTGTTTCGACATCTTGAGTAGAAAAGCATATTTGTTTCAGGAAGCATTTGCTGTGGTGAGAGAGGCTTCAAAACGGGTTATTGGTCTTCGTCCTTTCGATGTCCAGCTGATAGGTTAGTTTTGAAGTCTGCACCGAATTCTTACATAACTTGATACTTTCTTGATCTGGCTAAGGTGGTTTCGGTTTCACATTTGGAAGTGGAGAAGTTAATCTTTTTTTTTCCCCCCCTCTCCAAATGAAGGTGGCATGGTGCTTCATAAAGGGGAAATAGCTGAAATGAGGACTGGAGAAGGAAAGACACTTGTGGCCATCCTACCAGCCTATTTGAATGCGCTAACTGGGAAAGGAGTTCATGTTGTTACTGTTAATGATTATTTGGCCCGAAGAGATTGTGAATGGGTTGGTCAAGTCCCCCGTTTTCTTGGATTGAAGGTTGGCCTAATTCAACGTATGTCATATACTTTCATATTATTGCTTATTTGTTCCTTTTCCTTCTATCTGAAACTAGTGCGCACAGCCACGCTAAGTTATTTGTGTATTTAAATGGGTATGTTTAAGGGCCCTTAAGGGCACATTGGTCGACTTTTCTATGGGGTTTTTCTTCTTCCTTTTTTTTTAAAAATAAATTTCAGCTGCCTGCGAGTTGCTTCTTGTTGAGTTGCATTCTAGTTCTTTTTTTCTGTGATCTTCTCCCTCTTTATTATTCCTTCTTCTTTTCCTTTTGGTTGGATGTGCTTTATTTCTTCTGCAAGTGACCATTAATTCTTTTCATTATGTTTTTTGTTACTTACTGTGAAAATTCTTTTGATTAAGCAACCCCTTCTTTTTCTTTTCTTTTTTGGCAGAGAACATGACACCTGAACAACGTAGGGAGAACTACATGTGTGATATAACTTATGTCACCAACAGTGAGCTTGGTTTTGATTACTTAAGGGACAATCTTGCCACGGAAAGTAATTCTTTCTTATGTTATTAAATTTCCCAGATCAACATATCATAATACTGGCATTATATTTATTGAAGAGCCCTAAGACATACAAAATGGCTTATATTAAATCTTTTCTTGTCAAATCCTGCAGAGTGTTGAGGAGCTTGTTTTAAGGGGATTCAATTACTGTATAATTGATGAAGTAGATTCCATCCTTATTGATGAAGCAAGAACTCCTCTCATTATATCTGGTCCTGCAGAGAAACCTAGTGATCGGTATTATAAAGCTGCCAAATTAGCTGCAGCATTTGTACGTGACATACACTACACTGTAAGTCTCCTGTGGATGCGCTTTATTACTTTACAGCAGAGACTACCAACTAGAAAGCATATTTAAAGTGAAACACAAACTGTTTATCTGATTTGTTTGGTTCTTCTTTTACGGTCGGCGTAATAGAAGCCAGGGGTAGTTTGAAAAGATAGCCTTACTTTTGATATTGTTTCATAACCTACACTTTTGTTACAGGTGGATGAGAAACAAAAAACAGTTCTTCTTACAGAACAGGGTTATGAGGATGCTGAAGAAATCTTGGATGTAAAAGATTTGTATGATCCTAGAGAACAATGGGCATCATATGTAATAAATGCAATAAAAGCAAAAGAACTATTTCTTAGGGATGTTAACTACATCATACGTAGTAAGGAGGTGCTGATTGTGGATGAGTTTACTGGTCGAGTAATGCAGGTGGTTTTTCTGCCTGTCAAGCATAGTTACAGATATATGTCCATATCAATGTTATTGTACTATTACCGAAGATAAGCTTACCTTTATAGATACACCTTTTTTCTTTATTAGGGAAGGAGATGGAGTGATGGCCTTCATCAAGCAGTTGAAGCAAAAGAAAGCTTGCCAATTCAGAACGAAACTGTGACCCTTGCATCAATCAGTTACCAGAATTTCTTTCTCCAGGTACCTTTGATCTCAGATGATGTTGAGCACTTTGGATAACTTATGCTATCTTGATTGATGTTCTGTTAAATGAACTGCAACAGTTCCCAAAACTTTGTGGAATGACTGGAACTGCAGCAACTGAAAGCACTGAATTTGAGAGCATTTACAAACTTAAAGTTACAATTGTTCCAACAAACAAGCCCATGATAAGAAAGGTTTGTTTTACTATGCTATCTATATCAACATCTTTTACTTTAATATTTTATTATCTTGAAGAATTTTAACATGACGAGCACAATAATTTTTCCCAAATGATGTAATTTATCTAGTAGTATGATTTTAGTATAGTTTAAAGAATTATATGCCATGTTTATTATCTTAACACTGTAATCTGGGAACTATTTAGCCCAAAGCAGGGTTTACTACTTGTGGCACTTGTTCTTGTTGTAGTACTGATGAAACTACCTATCTTCTCAACATCTTCCCAGGAGGAATCAGATGTAGTTTTCAGGGCTACATCTGGGAAATGGAGGGCAGTTGTGGTAGAAATTTCTAGAATGCATAAGACAGGTCGTCCTGTGCTTGTAGGCACAACAAGTGTTGAGCAGAGTGATGAATTATCTGAACAGTTGCAAGAAGCTGGAATTCCTCATGAGGTAAGGTGTTTCTTTGGGGGAAAAAATAGAGAAGTGTAAAAACCTTTATCACTTATTGTAGGGTGTTCAGGGTAATAAAGTTTTCTAGTTATGGATTGCTTAAAGGTTCTGAATGCAAAACCGGAAAATGTGGAGAGAGAAGCTGAAATTGTTGCACAGAGCGGTCGCTTAGGGGCTGTGACGATTGCCACAAATATGGCAGGTCGTGGAACAGATATTATTCTTGGTGGTAATGCAGACTTTATGGCAAGGCTTAAGCTACGAGAGATGCTCATGCCGAGGTATCAATGCGCTTAATAATGATGGTTTATTTGTTTTTGCGCTTTTGATTACTTTGTGATAAGCGTGTCAATATTCTTATTGCGGCTTATCATTCTTGTTGGCACTAAGGGTGATCTTTTGTTGATATAGATACTTCTTAGGAAGGTTATTGGTGCAAAAGAGTTAATAATTCTTCTATTTGTCCTACATCAATTGTATCATTTGTAAATACCTTTCTTATCAACATTGCAAAAGGATTTGTGGTCATAGTTTCTCTTACTTCAGTTAACTATTGTTGGTTCCCTTGTGCTTCAAATCATGAAAGGGTTACCCATCTCAACTCCAAATACATAGGGCATAGTTTCAGTGATGCACCGTCCATCACCATGAATCTTCATTTGGGGCATTTACTGCCTGGAAAAGAAAGAAACCTAGCCCCACCTCTTGTGAAATAGGTTATATCAAATTGATGGCATGTTTACTTTGGTTTGAACGTGAATTCCATGTGACAATTTACAGGGTTGTTGGGCCAGCTGGAGTTGTTTATGTATCTGTGAAGAAGCCTCCTCCAGTAAAGTCATGGAAGGTCTGAATTTGTACAAGTATTTCCTGGGTTAAGATAAAGGATTCTGCTTTTGCTATTTAAATAGTCTCATACTCAACTAACACTACAGGTCAATGAGAATTTGTTTCCATGCAAACTATCCGACGAGAATGCTAAATTGGCTGAGGAAGCTGTACAGTTAGCTGTAAAAACTTGGGGCCAGAAATCACTTACTGAACTTGAAGCTGAAGATCGTTTATCTTATTCCTGCGAGAAGGTGCCTTACATGCACTCTACATTTGTGATGCAAATACAATTGATTCACAATTAAATTGACTTGGATGTTGAAGGCATTTTATACTTCTCCTCTACTGTTGATTAATTTAAATCCATCTATGCCAGTGCTGATCAACCTCATAATTTTGTGTGTAGGGCCCTGTTCAGGATGAGGTCATAGCCAACCTGCGGAATGCCTTCCTAGAAATTGTTAAAGAATACAAGGTCTATACTGAAGAAGAAAGAGAGAAGGTTAGCTTTTACTTGAAATTATTTTAACTTGGCATAATTCTGTCTTCAAGTGCTGATTGGAGCTTAAATATTTTCTCCATGACAATTTAGGTTGTATTGGCTGGTGGACTGCATGTGGTGGGGACAGAAAGGCACGAATCACGGAGAATAGACAATCAGGTTTATTTGCAACTGTAATTGCTTAATACAAGTTTAGGAGTGAACAAATGTTGGACTGTCATTCATCTGTCATCTGACTTGTGTTCTCATGCTTTTAATTGAAATAACTATCTTCAGCATATACTGTTCTAGATAGAATCATTTTTTTTAATCTTCTAACGGCATCGCACACTGTACATGCAGCTTCGTGGTCGTAGTGGGCGGCAAGGAGATCCTGGAAGTTCACGCTTTTTCTTGAGTCTTGAGGATAACATCTTTAGGATTTTTGGTGGCGACAGAATTCAGGTTTGATATATAGTGTTTTTGTCTGCTCTTTGAGTCTGTTCTAAGATCTTGTTAAATACCGTTGATATTGCTTAAAGGGATTGATGAGAGCTTTTAGAGTTGAAGACCTACCAATTGAGTCCAAGATGCTGACAAAAGCTCTAGATGAAGCTCAAAGGAAAGTGGAGAACTACTTTTTTGATATCCGAAAACAATTGTTTGACTATGATGAAGTTCTCAACAGTCAGAGAGACCGTGTCTATACTGAGAGAAGGCGGGCCCTTGAATCGGATAATCTTCAGTCTCTAATTATTGAATACGCTGAACTGACAATGGATGACATCTTAGAGGTAAGTTATACAAGAAGTTGCTGCTTAATCGGTTTTTTTTCCTCATAGTTGTTCTGAATGATGCCTTTTTTGTATTGTACTCCAAGTCTTTCTTGAAATTTAAATGTTATTTTGGGTAGGCAAATATTGGCTCCGATGCTCCAAAAGAAAGTTGGGATCTCGAAAAGCTTGTTGCAAAAGTTCAACAGTTAGTGGCTCTGAAATTCTCTTCAAGCAGTTGAATATAGTGGATGCTTATCTTGATCAATAAGGACCTAAAAATTGTGACATGAATTCCTGTAATTTCAGGTACTGCTATCTTTTGAATGATTTGACACCAGATGTTTTAGGAAGCAAATGTTCAAGTTATGAGGAGTTGCAAGATTACCTTCGTCTTCGTGGTCGTGAAGCATATTTACAGAAAAGGGTTAGTAAAGTGGACATCGATGCTTGCAACGGGTTTGTCCTTATTGCAGTATAGTAACAAATATTTAAAGCCCAGCATTCATCTACACGAGCAAGGTGCAAATAGAATGAGACATGCACTGAATTGCCGTCATGATGCTGTTAATACATATATTCATGTGTTACTTTTGTGATTTAAGTTACCAATATTCCATTGCCTGAAAACAACTCATCAAGCTAAGCTACCTGTCAACCATGAATTCCTAAAAGATTTGATTCTCTATGATCTACATAATTACAATGCTCTTTGCTAAATTGCCGTAGTGTGACAATCAGTTGGATGATCCAAGAAAACAAAGACGGCTTAAGTAGGCCTATCTTCTTAAATTTGTACAGCACACACTTTGAATCTCTCCGCTTGTTCTGTTTGGAAGTATTGATATGGCTAGTGCTGTCCCTTCCTTCCCTCAACTATTGTATGTCTTCTAGGAAATTGTGGAGAACCAGGCACCAGGCTTAATGAAGGAAGCTGAAAGGTTCCTGATCTTGAGCAATATTGATCGCTTGTGGAAGGAACATTTGCAAGCACTCAAGTTTGTACAGCAAGCTGTGGGTTTACGTGGATATGCGCAGCGAGACCCCCTTATTGAATATAAGCTTGAGGGCTATAATCTTTTCTTGGATATGATGGCTCAGATAAGAAGAAATGTAATATATTCCATATACCAGGTTTGTAGATGACGATCAATTAAGTCTAGCATCCTTTATTTTTCATTCTTCCATTTCTTTAAGTATGATATGTTTGAATTGGGTGTCTTTTTCAGTTCCAACCTGTCTTGGTCAAGAAGGATCAGGAACCAAAACAGAATGAGAAATCAACCCAAGCTTCTACAAATGGTAGAGGTGGTAACAAGGAACCAGATTCAGATCCGGTTGGTGCAACAGAGTCATCTTCATCGACTGTCAGCCCTCAGGCTAGTGCATAGTCTTCGACATGATATTATTTTTAGTCTTCGTCATGATATTATTTTTAGTCTTCGTCATGATTCAGGATAGAAAGAAGAGAAATCCATTGCCTTTAGTCAAACAGTAAATATAAGTCCAAGTGCTTTTGTTAGAAAAAGAAGAAAATAGGAAAATCTCCTGCTAGGCTGTACACCATAAATGAAGACTACTGAAAAGGCAAATGGCTGCGTAGCTATAATTAAAACATGAAATGGGAAGTAAAAGAGCCTGGATCTCTTGTTGTTCAATAAGGATCACCATACAGGTTTCAATTCTAGTTTCTCTCCTTGTTTGGCTGCTATGCGAGAGCATTTTAGCTAAAGCATCTTGTCCACAATGTAAAGATGTGCGTTTTCTTACCTCTAGCGTAAAACTGAAACATCTTGACGTTGTCCTTGACAAAACAGGGATGGTCAAGATAGGTACTGATTGGTAAGTAAATACACAAATTCCATTATCAAATGGAGACCTGAACCCGTCCGTACGTTGCTGACACCACAGGTGCGCCAAAGATGACTTGCTTCTAATGGTGCTGTTACTTCTTCAGTGCTTTAAACTATAAACTATTCACAAGGCACACCCAACTCCGTCGATTCCTGGGCACCTCCTTCAAGGCAAGCATCATGCCCACGAAGAATTCTCTCAACAATTTCATTGACATCATTTCCTCTAGCCTACATAAGCAATACACCAATCAGAATCTCAAGAACATAGTAACACAAATATAAGATAAAACAGAAGGTGCAACTTAACAACTAACTTTTATGCCAAGGGCCATGGCAGTTTTCAATTTAACAAGTTCACCTAGTCTTAAAGATCCTCCCTTTTGATCCTTCAAATGGATTACTGAAACATTCCGTGACGAAGCTAAGCTAGGTAGATGCTTGGTGAGCCATTTAGGGTGGCAATCAGAGGCTAGTAGTACGGCCTGCATGCTCAACACAAAGGATGGTACTATTCAAATACGCGCATAGGTATAACAGCAGACTAATTGAATTGAAACAAGTTAAGGTTATGTGTTGTGAAGTTAAGACAACCTGCAGATTGACCACCGGCGCTTTAGGGTTAGTGCAGAAGGCACGATGCTGTTTTGTGGGTCTTTCAATCTCCTTCGCCGCAGGCGGCATTCTTTCAAGTACACGCGTGACCTCATTGACCCCGACAGCAAATTGTTGCTGAGTTCAACGCAGACAAGATAGATTATTATCACTTAAGAAAACTAACCCTTTAACACAATCACTGAGACACAATTACCAACCTTGTACCAGAATTTCTCTGGCAGCGAGTTGAGTTCCAACAGCTTTGCGGACTCTATTCCCCTGTTCGTTACAGTTAAAGAACATACGTTGCTGTAAACAGTTTAACGTAAAACACAGCACATTGAAGAAGTTCAAGTAGTGTACCGGTGGATTGATTTGAGCAAACGAGATAGACGTTCTCCTTCATAGCAACTGCAACCAAAATCATAACCCAGGTAACTAAGTTCGAAGAATGAATTGTCAGAAAGCAGAAGCTCAAATTAATATAGAAAGACGAGTTAGAGAAATACAAAACCCACATACTCTTTCTCTTTGGAAACAAAGCTGGACTTCGAGGTATCAGCTTCGTTGCTATTAGAAGCTCTCTTCTTGCTTCCCATGTCGACTCCCTGAGGATTTGCCCGGTTTGAACGAAGTGTTATACAATCGCTTCAAGTGGATCAAACGCATTCAATAGCCCAAAGGACCACACTACACAGCCCAAGCAAATTGTTTTTTTTTTTAATTTTCTTTAGACTACCAACATAGCAATTGGTTTTATATATATATATTTTCTTTAGACCACCGACATAGCTTCTGGACATGAGATTGACCATTGACTCCATCTTCATGGATTAGTAAGAACTTTTAAACTACAATTACATTCTCTCTTGAGCAATGTAATCCCTAATCTTAAATTGAATCGACCAAAATCTCTTTCTAATCAAAACAACCTAAGAAAACATTAATTTGCTTCATAAATTCTAGTGATAAGTTTCACCCTAACCCAAAAAGATCATGTAATTCTCTCTTGAGCAACTCATTCAACCCTCATCATTAATATTGTGATCGAATATATAAATCATTTCTTGATCTCAATGTATAAATCCGATTGGTGAATCTTAAACTCTCGTTCTTTTGATTCAACGGAAGATAAAATATGAACAAATTTAAAGAGAACCAAGAATTTCAATGTACATCAAATCTAAGGATCTTTCTCACCTAGATTTGTATCTCAACTAGTTCATATTAAAACAAGGAAAAACTACACAAAAATAAGAAGGAACAAAAGAATTAAAAAAATACTTATGGTCGTTGAATCTTTAAATTCTTGTTGAATCATAATGGATTTATTGTTTCTTCTAAGATTGCTCTTTTCTTGTTTTTGTTGGCTCCTAATGAATTCTTTTCTATAAAAAAAATCATCTATTAGCTTAAAACCCCATTATCTTTTCAATTACCTCTCTTTTAATAATGTGAAATCCTAATTTTTTTGTCCAACTCAACCCTAATACATGACCGGTTGAGCTCTGTGCTGCTTCACTTATCTTTCTATAATTTTTACATATTGAATTACTATCAACATAGGAATGAAAACAAGTCCGTGTAACCATCATATTGGTGAACATATGCTCAATACATTTTTATGTTGTTTCCGTGTTTTGAGTCCTCTCTTGAATTATACCAAATTTGCTCGAAATTGACTCAAATTTTCTCTAAATTCATTCATTTTCCTTTAAGATACTAAAATAAGACATGGAATAAAATACTCAATTCACAAAATTCTTTAAATTTTCAACTCAATTCACAAAATTCAACTCTATGTGTAAACTAAATATGCGTGAGAAAAGTATGTTCGTACTCTTTATTGAAATAAAACAAAACATCAAATTTAAGCAATACAAAAGCATTCAGAAGCTTGCTTGAAAAGTTGTCAAGCTTTTTTAAGTGAGAGTAAACACCTTATCATGAATACTTCCTATTACTTAATTAGGTCACTATCTCAAATAGCTACCATTCTCACTCTTTAACTTCACCTTTGTTATCAATATAAAGCTAGCAGACTAAAATTACCTCTTTATATATATATATATACATATGCAGGATAATAAAAATGCCCAAAAGATTTTACATTTACTCAATGTATATACAAGTGATACAAAAAGAATCATGATGCTATTAAATATCTGTTCTCCACATTTATGAAGCAAATTAAATTCAACTTAGTCATCAAACTTATGGCTAATTGCATAAACTCTTCAAATTAAAAAGACAATTAGACTTATAATCAATTATCTAATTCAATCTGCTTTCAAAGTATAAAAATTGGCTTGTATTAAGATATTCACAATGAAATTAATAAGCAAGGGTATTAAAGAATATAAGAAGTCCCTTACACTTAAGTTATACATTATCCTTAATATATATGTAATACACACACAATAAAAGTAAACAAAAAGAGAGAAATAGGGTCAAGGACTGGTGTTTCCCTGATATATCATAAGATTCAAATCCAAGTTATTGAATTAAGAGGCCACATGCGTGTAATGGTGCAGTGTCATGAATAAGGGAATATACAGTGTAGACATGGTAGCACGTTGATGAACATTGTCTTTGATATTGAACATGTAACTTACAGAAATTGATGTAAAACATGATAAATATATGATAGCGTATTGTAACCGTATATACCTACAATCCTCACCTAAGTATGGATGTGGACATATCGGGGTGTTCTCTAACACAGTAAGCATATAGTAACGTGTTTTGACCATGTTACATTAGGTTGCTTTTAGGTTCTTAGGCTTCTATTGGAATCTTACAACTTGGAACAAATAGGGGATGAGATATGAACATGGTAGTAATAGGAGACTGTGATACAATTGTGTTCAATAAAGGTGCTCTCAAATTTTCATCTAAAATTTGGTATGCTCCAATATAAAAGAAGGCATGAAAAGGGCATGTTAGGGTGTTTAAAAACACACTGAAAATATAGTATCCTGTTTTTCTTATGTTCAATTTTGCTACACATATTTTCTTAAGTGCAAAAATTATATTATCTTGTGTTAGGTGTCATGTTATTACCTATAAACCTAAAAAACTTGAATAACATTAAGTACAAGTTGAATGACAATAAGTAAACAAGCAATCACCTTCAATTTTTAGGTTTATCCTAAGTTTAACAACCACACGAACTCAAAATAAAAGCTTAAACAACAACCAAACAGAAAGCTCTCAACTTATGTACCCCAATCAAATCCCAGTGCTAAGACCACCCAAACTAGCGAAAAGATGTTATGTAAAAGACATCTATAAACAAAAACCAAATGCCTTCATGAAACAAAGAACCCCCACATGGCTTCACCCTTAAAACTGCATCAATAAAATCCAGATCTCAGGCGGTCCAACACTTCCGTTAACTCACACAGAAAACCCAGAAAAAGTAAAGCAAAACAAATACAGAAACCAAACAAATTGAGAGGACAAATACACACCAGCTAAAGTAACGAAACTATGATCATAAGGCAATAGTTGAAGCATGGAAGAGGAAGGAAAATATCCTGGGTGGGAGAAATTTTACAGGGAAAGTGACATTTGTTCAGTTGAGGAACAAATTCTCCCGGAAAGCAAACAACAGGTTAGTTTCGCAAACAATAAGGAACCAAGCAAAA
>JANKYE010000005.1:5125688-5140837 GCA_032467995.1 Erythroxylum dillonii | reverse complement strand
TTCTCCATTCCATACGTGTGTTCGGCGAGTGAATTTGAACCCATATGTCAAATGGAGTAGAATGCTATTCAGATTTGAATGCATATATCAAGTGGAGTTGAATATTGTATTGATTTCATAATTTTTAATATTTTTTCTTTTCCTTAGAAATATTGACGTCTCTAAATAAATAATTAATTAGTGAATTTATAATATCAAGTCATTTTAAATAATCGATGTTAACTTTGAATTATATTCGACACAAAATGAGAGTTCAAATATTAAAATATTAAAAATTGAATGTTCATTAATTTTAATATATAATATTATTTTTTTCATTAAAGAAGTAAAACTATTATCAAAGAAGTGATTTAACTAGTAAAACAAGTTCTTTTAAGAGTTTCTCAATTTAAAATGTTGCAGAAGTTGTCGTGGTAACGAGAATTATAACTCATCTAAAATCTTTAAGAGGTCCAAAATATACACTAAAGCATGTCAATGTTAATTTTGAATTGCTAATTTATTAAATAATTAATACAAAATGTTTAATTTGTAAATTATTATATACACTCAATAATTTATCATATAATTACGAATTCTCCCGTTGTTTGTAAAAAAATAAAAAAAAACACAAATAGTGCAACATAGATTATAAGCAAGAGATATGTTCATCAAACCTTGCTATAGATGAATTGGCCCATATGAGTAGTGACGGAGCAAAAAATTTATTATAAGAGGGTTCAAATATTTAATTTTTTAAATTTTGAAGGGGTCCAATGTACCACTGACCCCTAAATAATTTTATCCTTACATATATATATATATAATAATTTTTTTAAAAAATCTTGAGGAGTTTAGTGCACCACTAGACCCGATGTAGCTCCCTCGTTGCATATGAGTATTTATTGAGTTGGTTGGGCTGTGCATTATTGAGCATACAGATGTTGATGTCTCCCCCACCTTGTTCCCAATGAATGACATCAATAAGGTGAAGACAAATTTAGTTGGTTGGAGTGATGTAATACCAAGGTCCTTTTATATATACTTTTGGTCTACAATATCATATAAACATACATTTACGCCATTACTATGATATTGTAATATCTCAATCAAATAATTGACGCTCTACGCAAATATCGCATAGGTAGATGGTATGGACTTGGTATGAGAAGGTAGAAGAAGTATTTCATAATTCACTAAAGTTAGAAGCATGATGGATGCTTAGAAAAGGGGAGGAGAAGAGAGATTTACCTGTCAAGGAAAATGAATCCAATCCAATCCAATCCCATAGCTACCGACTTATGATTATGCTTAACATACATTCTTCATCACATATTATATAGTTTACAGCTAACACAGAGAGAGTAATTAATGATGTGAAATTGGTTGCTAACTATACAAGCAATAATTCCATCTTCCAAGGTTGATTTCCTATGTATTTTACTTATAAAAAAAGGGTTAAGAACATGTTTTGCCCCTGCTGCTGATCCAAGCTGGCATCTATATAAGTTCATCTAAAATTGTTGCTAGCAACTCCTTACCTAAATTTGTACTGGATAGTTCAGACGAAACAGATATGACATGGTGTTTATGCAAATTGAAGCTAAGTGGTCAAAATGATGTGTTTAATGTTAAAAGTTACTAGCGGTTATGAGATCTCTAATTATTGAAAAAGGACACCGATTGCCATGTTTTGCTTGGTTGAACGAGGCATTGGATCCTAGACTTCGGAAGTCTTCACCTTTCTTGCAATAGATTGAAGACTTCCCTTTGCGTATTTATGTTTCTCTTGGACTGTCCTTTGTCCCCTTCTTTCTGGACAATTTTTCTTAACGCTTGTAATTACTATCTGTACTTTGCATGGATTCGGTGCCAACATGTGAGTTTCTTGAAGAAATAGGTCCATTGTGGAGGGCAGTTTTGGTAACAACAAGGAAACAATGAGTGTTTTTGTTAGTTCTTCGAGACATTCTCCCTGATATTGTCTGATCTAGGACCTTCAAACCTAGTATTAACTAGTTGCCCTTGTCTGGTGAAGGAAAAATAAGATTTTGGTAGATGTTGACTTTTTTTTTTTTTTGGTAAATTGTAACTTAAAATATCTATCTGGTTAATATTTTTGAGACATGAGCCGGCAAGCATTCGTCATATTTGGAAAATGGAAAGTCGCAAGGGGCAATCAGAGAATTTACGAACTGTATGTATACTTAGAAGAGGGAAAAAGTCACGACGTCCCCACCTTTCAGAATCTTAAACCGAATTGGAAAGCCTCCATGAACTATTTGCCACCAGACCATACCCACCAATAGAGCTGGTCAAGATCGTCAAGTTTTAAGGTCAAAGGGTATTATTGTCGTTTGAAATAAGTGAGAACTCGTTTTTTAACCGTTTCTTGGTATGGACGAGATCGGGATTACCGTTCGTCGTACGATACGTTACCACAGGCCAATAAGGCCACGGCTTCCGAATAAAACGACGTAGTTCCCACCCATAAGCTGTTAACATTTTTCATCTTCTTCGGCTTTTATCATTAAAACAGGTGGAGGTAGGACCCAAATTTATTACTTCAATAAAGAGATAGAAAATTTTCTTGTGACCCATAGAGGAGTATGACATTTTATTTAAAAGAAAATGGATAACACATATTGACTTTCTTAGATAGGATGAAATTTTCTATTTTCTATTATGATATTTTATTCTATCTTATAAATTTCAGTTATTTATACATACAGATTTCTGCTTTTACTTATGTGAATTTTACATGAGATTTATATAAATAAATAATTAAGATTTATAGAACAGAATAAAACACTATAATATTGGACAGAAGATTTGAACTCGTCTTTAAGAGTAAACTTTCTTTTACTAAGCACATTCACGGGGGTAATTAGTGACCCGTAAAAGAAGGCAAATTAAAGGGATCAATCTGTCCGTTGCAGTCACAAAAATTGGATGAAATTAAAAGGAAAAGAGAAACTAGACTTTAAAATGCCCATCTCAAACACAGAAGTAGACCCTTCGCCTTTTCCTGTTGTTTCTAACATGGGAAAGTAATGGCAGGTCAGGTGGCGGATTTTAGAAACCTTAAACTGGCGTGTAATGATTGTCACATTTTCAGACATTAATAAGCTTCATATTTAACGCCGAAAAAGAGAGGGAAAGATGGGGAAGGGTCCCATCCCATGCAAACTTAATCACACCGTATTGCTCTACAAGTTTCATAACACAAACACACGCTCTCTCTCTCTCTCTCTCTTTCTCGTCCTTTGTAGGAAAGATGCAATCTTTTCAGCTGTCAGTTGTTATTCTAACCACAGAATCAAACAAATTGAGTCAGAGAAGCACACCACACTTGAGTTAATCAGTATCTACCAGCCCCAGCTCAGATTCTATCCAGTGTTTTTGGCTGCTTTTTTTTTCTGGTGTTTCACACTTCTTTTGTTCCCATGAAAGAGAGAGAGAGAGATATGCATATGTATGTCTGTTTGTGTGTGTGTTAATTGTGATTGCGAAGAGAAAGAGAGAGGTGGCAGGTGATGGAACAAAAGGGACCTACTGCTTGATTGTTGGCGAGCAGCAACGGTCATTGTCAATGATTTTTTCCTTTTTCCCTGTGGGTGGTTCTTCATGTCTTATCAGTAATCACACTAACAGCACACTCTCGCATCCACTCACTCGCGTGTTGATGAGGGAGAGATCTTGATCATCAAGATCCCTTTCCACGTCTTTATCAGGCTCCAGTCTTTTGTTATTTTTGTGGGAATTTGTTAGGTCGGTGTTTTTGTTGTGAAGGTGGTCAAAGGTTGTGCTGCTTTCGCCCAGAAAGGGAAGCAACAGATCTCAGTCATATGAGGAGATCTTTTACTGTGAGTTTTGCTTAATTTCTCTGTTCTTTCTTCTGCTTGTCTTGCCGTGAATTAGTTGAATTCAGCTATAACATTGGGAGGCAAGCATGTAAACTAAGAGAAATTTGTTGGGATCCTCTATTCTGAGCATAAATTGTTCTTTACCCTTCCTCTGTTATTGAGGGGTTCGAATAAGAAAAAGGAAAATTCTGGGTTTCAAAATTTTTTTTCTCTTTGAAAAAGTGTAGCTAAATGGTCAGCTTCTATCCATCAATGACTAACATAGCATGAAATCTGCAAGCTACGGAAGCTACACATTCATAGCTTTTAACATGTCTCAGTAAACTATCAATTCTCTCTATATTATTTTTTCCATCATGAATATTTCGTAGACCTAGAAAGAAATGTAAAAGATAGTACTTGTTATGGAGTCCTTTTAATTTAGATCTTATAGGGTTTGATGATTAGTTTTGAGTGTTTCTTTTACTTTTTCAGGTGCTGGATGTGCTTCTGGTACTTGCATTGTTCGCTGATGGTCCATGGGCTATCAGGGGCAGCTCACACTGCAAACAGGCCAACCCAGAAGAGGTTCGGCCTCACAGCGTCAGTATTACTGAATTTGGAGCAATTGGCGATGGAGTCACTCTCAACACAAAAGCATTTCAGAATGCCATCTTCTACCTCAACTCTTTTGCTGACAAAGGGGGGGCGAAGCTTTTCGTCCCTGCTGGCCGGTGGTTGACAGGAAGCTTTAATCTCATCAGTCATCTGACTTTGTGGTTAGATAGGGATGCAGTTATACTTGGGTCAACTGTAAGTGCTCAAGTCAATTCAAAAGATATCTGAGCTGAGTTTGGTCCCATAAGTTTGAGACATAGATGGTAACACTGTTCAACTTAACATATCAATTCAGAACTCTGATAATTGGCCGGTTGTTGATCCTCTACCATCATATGGCCGAGGCAGAGAGTTACCCGGTGGGAGACATCGGAGTCTTATCTTTGGTTGCAACTTGACAGATGTTATCATAACAGGTTGGTGAAATTGATAAAGTCTTGATTTAGACTTGCATTTCATTTGTTGATGAGGACAGTGATTTCTTCCTGCAGGTGGCAATGGAACTATAGATGGTCAAGGTAACATCTGGTGGAGCTGGTTCCGAAACAAAACTCTCAACTATACCCGGCCCCATCTTGTTGAGTTCATGAGTTCAACTGGCATAGTCATCTCAAACCTGACTTTCTTGGATTCACCATTTTGGACCATCCACCCCGTCTATTGCAGGTATCTTCCCCACCATATGGGTTATAATCTATTTCCCTAGTTTCTTCCTATTCCGTTTCAACTTTGCAAAAGTGAAGCTTTATGAATTGGGGAGAGTTTGAAACTGCTTTTCTGGTTGAACAGCAACGTGATTGTCCAGAATGTAACAATTCTGGCTCCTTTTCATTCTCCAAACACAGATGGGATTGACCTAGGTGACTTTTCATTCTACCACTTAAGAGATATCTCTGTTGCTTGTTTTACATTACAACCATCAGTAAAACTTGGAAGAGAAGTTTGTTTTTGCCTACTTATTCAAATATAAGAGAGTTTTCACAGAGTTAAATTCAATTATTCTCCTTCAATCTTCAATTCTTCACGCTCAAAGCAAGTGACAATCCTTGCAAGATAGCAGTTGTAACTTTTTGTTGTTCAATCATGCAATTCCCCTGATATAAATTCTTACCAAATTTCTTTGTGAACATATTCAGATTCTTCTGATGATGTTTGCATTGAAGACTGTCATATTAGTACTGGTGACGATCTAATTGCAATAAAAAGTGGGTGGGATGAGTACGGCATATCTTATGGTCGTCCTAGCAGAAACATCACTATTCGCTGGTTAAGTGGACGAACTCCAAGTGCAGGGATTGCAATAGGGAGTGAGATGTCTGGAGGTGTATCTGAAGTCCATGCAAAAGATTTGCGATTTTACAACTCAAACACTGGTATTAGGATAAAAACATCTCCAGGAAGGGGTGGCTACGTGAGGGATGTCTATATATCAAATGTGACATTGTCTAATGTAAATGTGTCTATAAGATTTACTGGCCAGTATGGGGAGCACCCTGATGAGCATTATGATCCACAAGCTCTACCAGTAATAGAGCGGATATCAATAGAAGATGTCACTGGAGAAAACATAACATACGCAGGCCTTCTAGAGGGTATAGAAGGAGACATTTTCCGTAACATTTGCTTTTTGAACATTACTCTCAAAGTAACCTCAACGTGTTCTTGGAATTGTTCCTATGTCCAAGGTTATTCTGACTTAGTTTCGCCAGAAACTTGTGAGCCTCTCAGGGAGAGCATTTTCCCTTCCCATTGTTCCAATTGTTATGGTCTGTCAAGTCACCTGCAGAATTCAGGTAATCAAAACAGAGGTGCCTGGTTACAGTCTTGGTAAAATTTATAAAATCATGGGTTTTGCTTGGGGGTCAATTCACCTTCTTTTCTATAATACTTCGACATTTGATTCTTGCCATTTCTCAACCTGAGCTGCTAATTGTCTTGCAGAGGAATGAATGATCCCCGACATGTATAGTTGAGTGGGACTTGCGGATTTTGTGGTTGTTGATTTGTGATATAGTATTGAAAAAAAAAAGATTTTCCCCGTAATTTGTGTGCAGTAACCAATAATTGAGTGATTTGAGAAAGTGAAAATAGAATTCGCATTTTCAAATGATCTTTGTTCGGTTCTTTTCATTTTCTGTGTGATCAAAGAGGAAAATCAATCACAAAGTGAACCACTATGCATGTACTAAGCTAACCAGAACCAATAGTTCTGGAGGTTAAGCGTGGTGTTTGGGACTGAGGAAAAGATCTTGGAGGCCGCCAGAACTGGAGAGTGATAACTTGGAAGAATTATCCTTAGTTAAATGGAAGAATCAGGCTGTTCTTTGGATATCGAAGTCAATATCGAAGTCATTCTTTTGGATACTTATTAACATCTAACTTTAGAATGGAATTACCCAATTATGCATTCGCATCACGATATCAGCCGCTGGAATGCAAACTTATGGTGATTCCATTTCTATTTGTAGCGTTTTTAACCAACAATCTTCGAGTTTCCATGATAACTTGTGCAAATATGTAGTGATGAAAGGCTAAAGGTTCTGACTCTTCATTTCTTTTCATGAATATTGTACTGTTTGAAAGTTTCCTATTGAAGAAATTCAAGGTACAACTGAGATGCACTTAAATATCTTTTGTTTGTCTACATATACAATTTTCATCACACACAAACTTGTGTTATTGGCAGCAATCAGTCGATGAATATTTCTCAAAGGCTGAGAATTCAGATCTTCATCTGGGGGATGATTCACAGGCATCCTTCTTTATGGCAGAACACAAAACCTGCCTTGAAATGTAGATTTCAAGTTCTTTAGAAACCTCTGTCAATTTCAAGTCAAAACTGCTTCTGTATTTGTTTTTTGGTGAAGGTACTGCGCCAGAAAACATAGGCTGAGAACCCGAAAAACGTCTTCTAGGACTGGAAAACCTACCTGGCGACCCTGGAACTCTTCCTTGGGAAATAATAGGCGTTGAACCGGATTCAACACTAGTCACGTTCCTGTCCTCGTTCATTAATGGACCACATTTTGTCTCCAGTGGAAGTGGCCTCAAGGGATCTTGTTCCTCCACTAATTTTTGTTTCCTAAGTTTTTCTCTAGCCTTTTCAGCTGCAAGTATAGCTTTATCTCTACTCAGCTTTATCAATTTCCAGGGGTTGATACTAACGTGGAATCCTTGTTTCTTGGATACAAAGGCCTGCTCTGGTTCCTTGTCGATTTTTACAGACAGATTTATAGGGTTCTGTAATTGAATGAATCGTCTGGGGTGAGACTGAGGTGTGTATCTCTTCTAGTCAACAAAACTGAGGCAAGTAGTTACTTACCTGGTTTCCTCTGTGCCCACAAAAATACCGTGAAACAAATCTTGACCTTTCCGGTGAATCAAAATCGGAGTCCGAAGAAAGATCTGAATCATCAAAAGGGTCTATTCCCATTGATTCGTTCTCCTCCTTCATAGCCAAGATATAGTCATATGTTCTCATTCCCTGCAGCAAATAGAGTTAATAGGCTAACTAGAATAAGAAACAGTCGTCAAATGTAATAATATTTCGTGTCTCAGCATGATCATATAGCAATCAAGATCGTAATTCTTATCCGGCTATTTATGGGAATTCGGTCCAAGAACTTAGATCAACAATTTCTCCTTCCTTTCTTAGTACTGCTAGAGGGAATGTTTGACAAGTTAGGCACCAAAACCAACATCTCCTGTATGGTCGTTATTGATTCCTAAAGACATGAGGAACAGAAATGACCAAGGATGTTGGCTCAGTTGTTAATGTGTTGTTTTTTGTAAGTTTCCTCTTTTAAGTCAGAAGCCAAACATCTAATATCATTGATGAGGTTATCTAGTTAATATGATAATTACCTTGCGTATGAGAACAACATGGAAGAAGAAAAGTTGTCCCATGGCTGCTGAACTATAAGCTGTCATCAACACCAACATAACCTGTAAAATTTTCCCAATTTGAGTACCTATGAGTAATAGAAATTTGGCCTAAGAAAAATATAAGTAATAAATGCCCTCACAAAGAGTTTAAGGTAATAGTGTGCAATGTACAAGCATATTTACCGTTATAGTGACAAGAACACTTCTTGGGAACTCAATGAACAATTTCTTCTTCAGCTCCATCTCTATGCCATTTTTGTCTGCAAAGCATCTGATGAAAATTGCAACTGCAGTTGCTCCTTCCATCGTTAGCTGGATCATTTAATTAAAACAAATTAGCTACTAACTGAACCTAACTGAGAATTGAAGGTAATTGGGAAAACAAATCACTTGGTCTCGAGTAAACAAATTATAGAGCTACTAACCATTAACATGACGAACATCATCAATAGAAAGAATGCGGTGTAATTCCTTTTGCCAACGCAGTTGTTTAACCACTGAGTGGCAAAATTGAAAAAAACAAAAAAGAAGAGTTAAATTTTGCAACAATCCATTAAAAGCCATTACTAAAAGCAAAAGAATTCAAGTTATCACCCTGCAGTGATGGTCAAACCCTTCAACACACCGATTACAGGTCCTGCAATGCTTGCTGCGCTTCTTCACCTGAGGAACACCTTCCAATCGTCACTCAACCACAGTTTTTATTTCTACAACCTAAATATTAGCATGAATGGTTAATGTAGCTAGTGTTCATGCATGTTTTAATACGAAATCTTTAAGCCATAATTATATTACACAAGGCCTAATAATTTGTTGATAGATAAAGTTTATCCAACCTCAAAATCACATAGTGTGCAGTAAGAGATTTCATCATCTTTTGGGTCTGGCTCCATAACGTCATCCTTCAGAACCAGGGGAAAAGGTAGCAAAGGTTCCATTTGAACAGGGAATCTCAATGGATCCAAATACTTCCTTCTTATGAAAGTCTTAAGAATTTTCCTCTCCATTCTTCGGAAAAACCTCGCCACTACTTGACTCAGTACAAACCCATAATTCAGACTTGAAATTCCATTGGATTTGGCTTTCTTTTTCTTCCTAAAACTTGTTTTATCAGTAGGGTCAGCAGCGCTGCACCTTATAAATAGGAACATGACGGAAAGTGCCTGCAAAAGATAGCAATATGATTTTGATAGCATTGTTTCAATTCATTGAAGAATTGGAAACACAAGTTATCCACTTCTGATTCATTACCACAAAGGAAAAGACAGTTGTTACTATAATTTCAGCAATTTTGTTTCCAAGAAAGAGCCCAAGGAATGTATAGAAGGCCACAACCAGGAAACAGTAAACTGCCATTCCGACCATCTGCAAACGAAAGTCAAAATCTGAACAAATCAAGCAATATAACACGAAAGTTCTTTACTTTTGTAAATGGGATTCGGTAAACTACACCATTTCCTCTGATTTCTTGGTTAAAGGCGACAACTTTGGTGAAACGTACACCAAATCAGTTGAGTTACAGGTGATTAGGCTACATCAGCGAGAAGCTTTCTATACTCGAAGAACAAATATTCAATCTTTACAAGCTTTTAAGCCAGACGAGACCTTAATCCCAAGAACTAAGTTCAAATTATACATAGAAAAAGGACGTGCACCTGTAATGGGTGGAGAGGTCGTTGCCAGCCATGACGTCTCATGTTCAATGGCATTTTGGGGATTTGTATGAGCAGAAGTAGCTCTTGCAGTTCTTGGATCCAAACTACAAACGAGGTTCTGGTTGGGGAGTGTATCAGAATCTTAGTAATCCATCTATTTTGTTTAGAATTAGTCTCGAGACCTGAAAGAACTAGAGCTTGTTATTATGTTGCTTGTTTTTAATTCCTGCACGAGAAAAAAGAGGAGAATGTAACAAAGTCTCCAACGGTCGACTAGCAGTAGCAGTGGGAAGGAAACAGTAATACTGTTTTGAAATTTGAACCGCTGGTTCAGATCTGAAATCATCATACGACCGCCAGTTTGACACGTGCAAAGCATATGAGATCCACCTTACCCGTTTTGGTGAATACATCAGAGTGTTAGACTTCGGGGGAGTCCACCTGAAGGTCCATGATGATCGGCCCAATTCATGAATCTGAAAATTTTAATGATCTTAATTAATTAATAGTAATACATAGTGTTTTATAGTATCTGAAAATGCATTTAGAGCAACATCAAAATGTTCTTTAGGACATTCCTTCCCAGTGTAATGTAACACATGTAACAATAACATGTTCTTATTTCTCATGACATTTTTACATTAAAAAAATAAAATTATTTCCTATAATATTATTCAAAAATTGTGAATTTTATTACTATTGTTAATTCTTAAGATAATTGTGAACTGAGCGTAATTATATTAAAAAATAAAATCGACAAATTTTATAATATAATAAATAAAATTATTTTAGAAAATTTAATAATTCTTATTATATTATCCTACATTAAAACGCGTCAAGGTAATATTGCAAGTTTCGATTGTGTTCCCTGATTTAAACTTGGTTATGTATGAACTAGTAGCAATGATTAGGTCTCGTCTCAACCTACTTGGTGGACCTCTGTTCTTCCTTTAGCTCTTAGTAATGTTGTATATGCAGGATCTTCATTAGTACAGCCTTCTCTCCGCCGTTCATTAAAGAAGGGGTCAACTTGGTGGCTCATGTTTGAGCAATGTAAACTTCTGCTTTTCGCTACCACCGATACTAGGTTTATGTGTTGATAGCGCAAACTTTCCTCCTAACAAAGCTTAGTGACACCCGGAGTTCCTCCAAACCCTTCAGTGTGTCGAATTGCAAGCACAATGCAATGCAGTTGACATACATAAGAAGATTTCGGACTACTGAAGCGGCAGGAGGAACTCCCGGTGACTCCAAACCATTAGTAGAGATCAGATCACTACTCTTCTCACCTTGGATCTTAACATATACTCATGGTCACACACACACACGCATATAGCAAGAGTTAAATGATCAGCACTATCGAACATAGCCACGGTTGCGGCCTGATTCTTTAGTACGAGGTGCATTGAACTTGGACGGTTTCTTGGAACACCATTCCATATGCTTTCCAAGATTCTCGTACCACTTTGGCCTTTGGAATCTTATATGTCAGTGGAAACTGGAAAGGGGTTGTCTTTACTCCAAATAGACGTAATGAACTTCTGCGGAAACTCTGTCCTAGGGGACTAGCTGTCGGCCAATCCTTGTTTGCTCCAGGTATCGAATATCTCAGCCATCCAACTGTTATACATACTTGCTGTTTTCTGGGCTTCACAACATAAAAAACTGGGCCATTTGGCTGCCTCTAAAGTCAAGCCTACGCTTCTGTCAAGAATTTTTACGATATAATGCGGTTATCGCTACAACATAAAAGCTTATTGGCGACCAATTCAAACATTGCTAAAAATTAAAAAGTCGTGTTGAAAAATAGTTTGCGACAAAAAAATAATCATCGCCGTAATGATCTCTTAATCTGAGTAGCAAAATAATATCCGCAACGTTTTCTTAAAATCGTTGTGAAAAGGATTTAGATATGCAATATATTCGTTGGCAAAACATATAACCAAACGAGAACAAAAAACGTCGTACACAGAATTTTGCAACATATATGTTTGGTAGATAAAGGCTTTCACCTACAAAACGGTAGTCATAGGTAATTATTTTTATTGACTATTTTGGTTTTGTAGCAGAATAGTTTTAGCCACTAATTATCCGTTGTACTGTATATAAATATTTTTAGAGATGTTCTTATAAATGTAGGTAATTACATTTTGTGACGATTTTATTTTGGTAGCTAATATTTTTTAGTGACGATTTTCTTTTTGTAACAGAATAGTTTTAACTACTAATTGTTCGATGTAGGTAAATATTTTCAGAGACATTCTTGTAAACGTAGGTAATAACATTTTGTGACGATTTTGTTTGGTAACTAATACTTTTTAGTGACAATTGTTTACCTTTTAAATTTAAATTTTATTATAATTGTTAAAAAAATTAATTTAATTTATTACAATTTTGAAGACAGTTTGAAATATAAATTAGTTACATTTTATAATTAATGCTGGTGGCATATTTTTTAAATAATAATAAATTGAAATAAAATAAACATTTAAAATGAAATGCATTTTATAAAAAATAATTACAGGTTAATTACAGAATTTTATCAAAATTTATAAACAAACTACGACTCCTCATCGTCACAACTATTGACATAGTTTGAGCCAAGTAATTGTTTTACCATCTTTTTAAGCTTGTTCACTTCTTTTACATTACAATCTAACTTCTCTTTTGTACATTGTAAATTAGCCTTCAATGTTTGGTTCTCCTCTTGAAGCGTCGTAATATATGCTGGTCGTGACAAAGTGAAAACGATCTAGAAGGGGGGTTGAATAGATCTTTGAAACTTTTTCGCAAAGTTCTACAAAAACAAAGAGTTAATGCACACAATACAATCAATCAAATTAAAATGTAAAGAGTAGGGAAGAAAAACAAACACTGTTTTTATACACTTTTTAGTTCAGTATGAACTTTTCTACACCACTTGATTTCTGGCTCAAGCTACACCTCACAATCGATTTGTTTTCCGGCACAAATCCTACCTTCCAAGTGATTTTCCTCTAATCACTCAACTCATAATATTCTCAATGATAGAAAATTGAAATGATAATGCTCAGTACAGCTGAATACAATTTAGAACAAGCTAAGAGCAAATTGATGATAGATTGGAACTATGTGACTTTTCTTCGCTTTTGGACTTGTGTGTTCGATCATTTGATGTTCCAATATTTATTTGCAGGATTTCATGTTGGGCCCCGCGAACTTCCAATACTGGGATCCAGCATTTCAGATGCATTGTGGAATTCTTCTATCTGTTGTAGATTGCTCATAGCCGTTGTAGTATGATTTTCTTCCCGTTTGTAATCAATTGATTCGGTCAGATTATGTTCAGCTGCACCTGATAGTCGACTAGTCGAGGTGTAATTGTCGACTAGTGCATTATAGTGAACTTGTCTTCAAAGTATCAGTCGACTAACACTAACATTTTTCATGCGAGTTTCATCTCCGCTCTTCGAATAGTCGACTAATAGACTGATAGTCGACTAGTCCATTTATCCAACTTACAGGTCTGTTGTTTTTAGTTGACTTGCAACGTGTTGGTCGACTTATCTTGGCACGAACTGACAGATCTGATATTATTAGTCGACTTATGACATGATAGTCGACTAATGCTGGCTCCAACATACATATCTAACATAATCTTCAATCTTTGTTTGTTGGGATAGGAATTTGAAATCTTCAAACTTGATTTGCACGATGTCTATCTCTTGAACGTTGAAGATTATTGCTATCTTGATTTGTATTAATCCTTTAATTGAATATCAATCCAAAATACCTGAAATTATTTCTTAACTAATTCTATACATTTTATTATTATCAAAACATAGAAGGATTTAATTTGTCAACCATCATTGGTCTAACAATCTCCCCCTTTTTGATAATGACAAAACATTTAGGAATTATTTAAGAAATTGAAAACAAAGCAAAAATTGATCAAGATTTTTTATGCCTTCTCTAGTTGGTCGGAATGCCTCCCCCTTAATAAATAAACCAATGAATTCAATAATTATTGCAATCCATACCATGAAAACGTGTAACAATTTATCATGAGAACAAACAAAATTGAAGGTGTTAATAATTACCAACTTGAACAATTTCAAAACAAAAACACAATTGAAAACTTACTCCCCCTTTTTGTCATAATCAAAGCAAAGTCGCAATCAACATGGCAAATGAATAGCAAATCATCAATCAAAGGATCACACATGCCCATAGTCTCAAGTATCAAACCAACACATAATGAAAGTCACAAAAAATCAGATGGAAACAAAAAGAAATATTGGTCTTAGAACAAATACAATCACCATCACTATGGAGAAGTGTCATCATGTCTACAGCCTAATTTATCATAAATTTTCTTTATGGTTTTCTCCAAACGAATGAGCATCCCTTGTTGAAGATCCAAGCGCACATTAACTTCTTCAATTTGATCTCTAAGTTCTTGAATGTCTTCTTGGGAAACTTCACTTCGTTGCACATTGCTTGGTCTCGAAGTACTTGGACGTTCACTTGCCCTTTTTGAACGTTGCCTTTTAGGCACTTGTTTTTCACTTTCTAAAGTCAATCCAAGCTTATCTACATGATATGCATACACCCAACCTTTTCCAACTGTTTTAACCGACTTCATACTATGTATATTGTACGGTGTAAACTTCCAACTCGTCAGATATGGATAATTATCATAAGAACTCAAATTACATTTTTGCAACTTGGAGATGTAAGTTATCAAGGCTGCATAAGGCATTCCTTTATGCTTGGCTATTTTTCCCTTAAGCTTACCTCGTAATAAATTTGTCTTTTTCCTCATCATCTGGATAATTAAACTCCGAAAATTAATTTTCCTCTCTTCTTCTAAGTGCCAAAGAATTTCTTTATCCAAATATGTAATATGATTGTTACTTGCTTTTTTAGGATAAACCACTCTATTGATAGCATAGTGTAACAACCGATAATTCAACGGCAAATTCATTGCCTCAAAAGGTGAGGAATGATCAGAACACAATCTACCAAGTAACTCGTCACCTTTCTCTTCAGTATAACCAAAATTTTCTTCAGCTTTGTCATCAGTATCTCCATCCTCATGTCTCAAAATGTTCAAATCTAAGAAGGAAGCTCTAGGCCGAACACCACCCTTAGGCAATTTAAACCAAATAGACAAATTTTCTTCACA
>JANKYE010000005.1:5097070-5109559 GCA_032467995.1 Erythroxylum dillonii | reverse complement strand
TCTCATAAATTTTTCTTAAATTCATCAAATTTTCTTAAATTCATAAATTTTCTCACCAATTTCTTTCTCATTTAAATCTATTTTAATATTTCTAATTTTCACCAAAAGTTCGGGGTCCAACAATTATCAAAGTTGTGCTAAGTTTTACTTATACCTTTATGTGTTTATTGTGAGTTCTTAATTATGCATTTGATGTATGAGTTGTCTTTATGGTTATGTTTCGAAGATGATTTACTGCCTGTCTTTGTTATTTGTATATGGGTTGGCTTCTTCTCAACGACCTTTAACGCTTCCCTCATCAAAGCTTCGTAACTATTTGATGAAAGGTCTTCAAGAGTATTTTATTTTTTTTCATTTCCATTAATTGTAATATAGCCCACTATAGATAATAATATATTTTTGTACATCAAGAACATAGTCATGTTTATTCTACTTTAAATTCTAGATCTTGCATGTGATACAAACTACACAATAAATTTATGAAATTTTAATAAGGGTAACTGTGACATCCCGTTCTTCCGTGTTAAAGGTTAGAACCCTATAATAGTATACATGAGAGTTTATTGAGAAGTTAGAAAGTGCATTTCATGCTCATGCATAATATGACATACACACACACGTGAATATTGATTTTTTTCACTTTAAAATGATTGTACATACATTCATTGAAATTTTCTGGGTATAATTGATTTATATATGTGATTATGTTGAGGATTGTTGTTTATTTGTATTGAAAATTGATTTGGAGATTATAATTGCTGAATTATAATTTTTGGTAAAAATTTAGGAAGTTTTCATAATTTTGGGGATTACTGGACTAGGAAAAATGCCAAGTAGCAAGATAATTGAAAATGGTAGTAGAAATAAGAGTCAAATGACAGTGAAAAGTTTTGTAGATGAATTTGGGATTTATTGACAAATGTCATTGAAAATTTAGAGACAATTGGAGTAGAAATTAGAGATGATTGGACTAGTTAAATAAAAGAACCTAGTTTAAACTTATAGAAATTGGATAAGTGACAAGTGTCACTTACCAAGCCTAGTATTGATTTCATAAATATAATAGAAAGACCAAATTAATTGTTTGATCTTGTTTTCTTCTTCTTCTTCGTGACTTTCTTCATCTTCTATGAACTTCTTTACTTTTAGAAATTTCTCATCTTCACAACGCAAGCTTTCCTCTCACTTTTCACTTGCTTTTTCTTTTTGTTATTTTCTTCAATACCACTGAAATACCTAACCTTACATCCTTCGACTGTTGATGATTGTGTTGTACTAGAAAAATAGGGTTCACGTGATTCTGAAGAGTTTGGAGTTTTAAACAAGTAAGTATCGTATGGTTCTTCATGATATATAAGATGAAACATGCATCACGTTAGTTAACAGTTAAGTGTTTTTAAAACGAGGTTGTATATTTTTCGAAACATGAGTGAGAATTTTGGGTGTGCTGCATGTCTTGCTTTTGCTTATTTGATGATCAATATTTTATAAGATAGTATTGAAATGATTTTTAAGTTAGAAAGATAATTGAAAACTTGTATAAAAGAGTGCAGAAAAATTCATGAAAGATGATATACGTATGCTCTGTTTTTACTGTCATTACGTGAATCTTTTTGGGTGTTTTAGAAATGAACTAAAATGAGTTTTGAGTTAAGGAAAAAGGCATAAGGTAATGTCTTGATATGGGAAAGAAAGATTAAAATGATAGTTAGAGATGAATTTAAGGGGTTGAAGAAAATAGAGAAGTGCAGAAAATGGAGAAATGCAAAGAATATAAGAAATGCGTATATGAACTGTTCGGTTTTTGATGTTGTGATTAATCATAGATTTTGATTTGTTTGTGAATGAATTGAGCTGAATGGAAGTTGAAATGAAGAGAAAATAATAGACATAAGTTTAAAATGTTGGATTTAGCAAAAGAGATGAAGAAGTGATGGGAAAGACGTTGTTTCATAAAATATGTGGGAGACCTTCTGTGGAGTCGCACGATTGTGCAGAAAAATGATCGTGGCTGAAGGAAACCTTGGAGGCTTTGCACGATTGTGTACAAGCACAATCATGACTGAGACAAGAAATTAGTAATTGCATGATCGTGATAAAGAGGAAGCGTCTCGCGAAGCACGATTATGATAGTGAGAATGCAGAAATATATGACAACTGTGAACGTCCTTCACTCTTTTGGCCATAACTTCTTTTTCCAACGTCCGAATGACTTGAAATTTGAACCACAAACTCCTCACACATTTTTTTCCTCTCCAAAAAAATTCATGGCCATCTGAATTCATTAGTAAAGGAGTGATTGATGAGTTTAGGATGAAAATGATGAAGTGTGCTGGAATATTGTTAAATGGAGTGGTTTCACTAAACAGACATCGGTATTTTGGCCATATCTTTATCTATAGATATCAAAGTGAGATGATTTTTGGTTTAGATTAAACTAGAGACATATGGATACAAATTTTATTAAGGGATCAAATTTTAATTCTATCTTTAAGAGTTCCAAAATCTAGCTTGAAATTGAGTGCAGAGAACTGTTATAGTTTGAGTACAGCCCGAAATATTTTGTGTATAACTTGCATATTACTGAACCAATTTGTGAAAACTTGGTGTCATTAGAAACTTAAGGTATATTGGAACGCTTGATTAGAAGAAGGCGATGCCTAAATACTTCATTTTCCTCGTCAATATGATCATGCAAAATTGACCCAAAAATCTGTTTCGAAGAAAACGCTGGAATGATCGATTGAGAATGAACTTAGAATAAATTTTTTTTATTGAGGTGTAAACCTAAGTTCAAATTAGACTTATGTGAGTTTTGATATATGAGTGATCATGTGATGAGAATAATGGAAATATACCTAGGATTGTCATTGAGCATACATAGTATATGAGCCATATATATATGTGTGCATAAATGAGTACTCATATAATTGTGCAAATTTGTGATATGTGTAAATGTATATTGCATGATATAAAGGAGCATTTAGAGCGTCAACATCAAGACGTTGCTGGGACTTCGAGGCAATAGCTTTCTGGAGCAACCTATGAGTAACCTAGATGGTCTCACTTAAATAATTGTTTGTTTTAAATTATGTTCTGAATTATCTTATGAATGTGAATTTGATTGTGCTGATTCTAGATATTGAATGTCTGAGGTGTTTGATGCATGAATCAAATATTGGAAGTGCTCCTTGTATGTGAATTTGATGAAATAAGTGCTACTCAACATTATTGTTGGACGCCAAACCAAGGTCCGATGATAAACTTGTTCTGAATGTGAAACTGAAATATGACAACTGATCGAAAATATGTGAATGTGATGCATTTCATTACATGAAAACATGTAAGATAAAGATAGTTTTGACCAGAGTTGCCAGTAAAAAGAGCTTAAAGCTCATAATGTGTTAAGAGCCCCTGGCTTAGTTGTTATTATACCCGGTATCCACTAAGGGATATGGGACATTATCTGATACAAGCTCGGTATCCACAAAGGATATGGGTTAGTAAAAAGGCACTCGGTCACAACAAAGTAACAAATGAAAGTGAGTCTCACGTGCATCGCATTTATAATTGTTGCGCATGTTTTAAATGATCGGTTAGACTACTCTAAGTGTGATAAGTGATGCTACATGATAAATGAAATGATGTGAATTATGTGTTTATATGTGTTAATGTGTTATATTGAGTGAACCATTGATGATGGTTACCTCACTGAGTTCGCAAAACTTACCAAAATTACAACATTGACATTTTAGGACCGAAAGAGGACACTAGTGATAGAGAGATTTTATGAGAAGCATAGTTCTTGTACTTTTGGAAAGAAGAAATGGCTCAAAGGTCGGTCAGCTGAGATTGAAGGATAAGATAGAATTGTATGAAATTCCTCATGTGTGTAGCGTGTTTTGTATTTAGTTTTGATAATGTACATATAGGGATAAAGTATGAAATGCTACAATGTATGCATTCAGTTTTTATGAAATGAAAAGAGGAATTTGGTTTTAGAATATTGTGACATTTACGCATTAATTGATGATGTCATGATTAAGTGAGTGTCATGATTGCTCTAGCATGCCACTTTTGTGGGGTACGTATTTAGATATCACTCAGGATGTCGGATACGTATCTTGCGTGAGTGGGGTGCTACTATACCTTCTATATCATTAGGCACAATGAAGATGTATAAGTGATAAACTGAACTACTTTAACTTATCATCAAAATTGGAGTTGAACAATCACTTTATTCTAAATTGACATTTGCAAAATATACCTCTTAATAGTATTAATCAAGGTGTTTAGTATTATCTGAACAACGTCACTTTCCTTATTATGTACATCTCATTTCCTTTTATGAAGCTATTATATATATTCACATTTGATGGTATATATTACATGTTGTTTTAAGCTTCCTTGAATCTCGAAGATGACATGTATGCCCATGGAGGCGTAAAGGATTATGGAAATCGATCGTTTTGCAAATTTTGTCAATTCCACAAACTTTGTCTAGTAAATCATGTATGCATGTCACTCCAATTTCAGTTCATTTAAGGGTTTACTAATCTGACAATATCTAAGTTTTATACTGATTGTGTTTTAAGTAAACCATTTCGTATTGGTAGTGCATATAGAGAACTTGTCTTCTATACTAAATCTGGCGACTCAGTCATTGTACCCTCTATAAGTTTAGTTATAGCAGAAACGTTGTTGCAAAAGAACCTTACACCTAAGAGAAGAATTATCACTATTTAGATTGATGTCTTCGAACATGCGAGGACCCTTCTTAGGAATCCAGACATTGGGGACTCATTTACCATTATCGACTCTCATGTCACTTGGAATCCAAAAAAATAATTATATCATTGTCATTTATCGATACAATCAATTGAACTCAGCTTTAAAGTTGATTTATTGTTGTATCTATAAGAATTTGTCAAACAACCTCTCTACTAGTTAGGGGTCAAGTTGCGTACTATTAGGTGTGGATTGTTATTGTTCTTGGTTTATGACCGTAAGAATTGTTAATCTTCTAATTCAATGTTCGTTTTACTACCTATATCATATTATTATACTGACACAATGATTAAAATTTTTATAACTAATTTTTGCATTGTTAGTAAATATTAATGATTAATTAATACTATTGTTTAATATTTAAAATTATATTGTGTGTGTTTTTTCAACAATACTTTGTAAACATTCAAAACAAATCTCCAATAAAACATATCTTAACTATAATATATTAAAAAAAATGTTAGTTTAACAATTTTAGAAAATGTTAACCTTTTGGTGACGATTTTGGCAAATGGTCACCAAATGTGTTGTTGTGGAACCTTTTGTGATGATTTCTCAAAATCGTCACTGAATGTCAACCATTTGGTGACGATTTTCAAAATTCATCACTAAATGTTAACCCTTTGGGGACGCTTTCAAATATCATCACCAATGGTTACTTTTAGCGACAATTTGGTAAACATAGCAAAAAATACATAGCTAAATGTCTATGAACCTTTGGTGGCAATCTCCGAAAATTGTTTCCAAATGTCTTTTTAGTGACAATTTTACATAATCGTCACCAATTGTGAACTCTTTGGTGACGATTTTGAAAAAGCGTCGTCAATTGTTTACCAAATTATGATGACAATTTCTAAAAAACGTTATCAAAAGTTGATTTAGCGACTAATTATATTACTAAAATCGTCACCCAATTTATACCGTTTTGTGACGATTTTCAGAAATCATCACTAAATATTCACCATTTAGGAGCGATTTTTGTCATTCGTTATCAAATATTGATCCTTTTGTGATGTTTTTATTATTAGTCACTAAAAGCTTAATTTTAATGACGATTTTTAGAATTGTCACAATATGGTCACTTTTATTATCCATTTTTTGAAAAATCTTTGTTTTAATAACAATTTTTAGAATTGTCGCAATATGGTCACTTTTATTGTCAATTTTTTGAACGTTCAAAAAACAAGTAGCTAAATATCTACATTGTTATAGTGTATGATTACAAATGTAAGCTGCGAAGGACCAAATCGCCCATGTATAATCCTTAGGTCAACAGAGGGAATGTCAATGAATAGTTATTTGTTACCTCACATATGTTCGAGATGACTTTATTTATGTACAATGCCAACAATAATATACATACCATCCTCATCCTCCTCGTCTGCGGATTTTCAAATTTGCGCTTTCTAAAACTCACCATACTCTTTGAGAACTAGAAGTGTTCTCTCCAACTTTCAAAAGTATTAAGAATATATAACAAATTACATATATATACATCCTACTATCTTATAAATCTCTCTCTTTGTAGTTGTTGTTCCGCTGATTAATTCCTGATATCCAAATGTGGAACCAGCAAAGCCGGCTCTTCCAAGGGCTCAACAAGAGGGATTTAATATGGACAACTTTTCATGCATCCTCCCCTCTTATGCATGTGCCAAGCTCACATAAGATTTTTCAGAGAAAAGAACAACAAAGTGAAAACAAAAAGATAAGACTTGGCAGCTTATTCAAGACGAGAACCACGTACAACGGTCGCCCTAGATTGTGGAAAATGTGGTGCAAGATTGAGGAAGTTGTGGAGAACCAGGCATTGCAGATACCCCATTGTTGTCTGCTCCATCTCCGCTTCTCGGTGCACCGATAATCGATGAGATAGCTGCCGCTAAGGCGGCCGTGAAGTTCGGGTCAGAAGCAATCGCTGCAGTGACAGTGTCGACCACAGAAGCGTGCCTTTGGCCTAACGGCGAAGTTGTGATTGCCTGTGCCTTTGGGGGAACATATATGGGATGTCCTAGAAGTTGAGAGCAGCCATGCAAAGAAATGGGAAATGTGGCAGATGATTGAGGGACGCGAAGGAAGGGCATTGCAGTACTAGGACTCTGTGTTAAGTCGAGAGTTATGGTAGGGAATGGCGCGGAGGCTGATAGAGTAGCCATTGTCGAAGCGTAAGGCAGAGAAGGGAAGAAGTTGTTGGAAGATGGTACAGATTCTTTGCTTGTAGTTGAACCTGAAAGAAGCATGGTTGCTGCGGCTGAGGTAGTATTGGCCATTGCTGTTGCTGCAGGTGGAAGAGGGTGGTTGTGGTTCCCTTCGTATGTTGTAATGAGAATCGTCTTGTCCTCCACACATCTTTGGACCTAATATAGGGAACACACAGACAAATTTATGTATGCACGGTTAAGTTGTCTGCAACCATATTAATGGCTTTAAAAATCATCGGAAGCAATTACTTCAGGAATACCGGTTTCTTCGTTTAAGTTGTCTGGTCATCATGTTTTAAGGAAATGACAAAATTTCATATATTTTAAGTTGACTTGATGTTAAATGCAGTTGTCAATCACCAACATTTCTCACGAGTGAACATGGATCATCATATACCTGCTTGCGAACTGGGCATCCAACAGCCATAGTGCAACGATAATAGGCACGAGGACAAGGGTTACCCTTGGCCATCTTTTGTCCATATTTTCTCCACTGACATCCATCGCTGATCTGAACCGAGACATTGATAACTAACGTTAAACTGTTGAGTGAGGTTCAGAAATCTGTCATTAAGTATATATCTAAGGTTGTGTGCAATTTGCCAACGCTCACCAGAGGAGCCTCCGATCGTGCACGTACAGACACTCTTGCCTTTCTGAAAGGAATATCATGGACTTGGTCACCGGACTTGCCTTGGTCTAGTTTCGAGCTTTTAGAGAACCCCCAGCTTTGAGAAGTTTGATCGAGACGGTCCTCAATGGAAGGTTGCTTTCCAGGAATTTGAGAAATGGCATCTGTTGTATGTGTTGGAGAAGCCGACACTTCTTGTGTCTTCTCGTCAGACATAGAAGGATCACTGACATCTAATGTGGCAGGTGGCCGTGGGTCCTTAAGCTGTTGGGCTGACATAATGGCACTTGACATTCCACTCTGATCACCCTTCTGTATCAATCATTGACGTGATTCAAAAACTATGGAAATTAGTACAAAAATATCTCTTCGTATTAAATTCAAAACTAATCCACATATTGATAGAATTTATGAAAGCACTCAGGAAATTGGATTTCATGGGGGATCAGTCATCATTGTCAGCATTTACCGGACGTCAGATGTATGATTCTATATCTGCAAGCTAGTAACGCCATGCCGGATAGTTTAAGATGATACGTGGCAATTCTGCTGCCTGGTGCACATGAAACTACTGTGTATATATATATAAGAAGTATTTTGATCAAAGTCTTGCCTGAATCAAGACGAAATCCAATAGAAGTTACTTATTTAAGATAGAAAAGAACATGGAAATTTCTCTTCTGCTAGTGGATTTGGAACTAAAGTTGGAAAAAGTGTGCTTGTTAAGAAAATGAGAAGTGATAGCGGATCAAGCAAGCACGTTTTTCCTATTCAAGTGAAGCACGTTACCTCTTTCTTTATGAATAAAAGAAGATACTTTGGATTTCTTTGGTTAATCTCTCTTTTCAAGAAACTTCGAACAGTCAATTAGGCTTTGATGATAATAGAAAAGGCAATGAATTGGGCATGCTTGGCTCTTCCTCTTTATTCTAAGACCAATCTAGTTGAGAAGATGTAAACGAACGGAATCATCACCTGCTCTCCCCGATTCCCATATGCCTGTTTTTGGATTGCCATGAGTAATTGAGTCTGAAGGTCTTTGTAACTTCTGGTAACTTGATCCAACATGATTTTCAGCTTCTTATTTTCATTGTGTAGTCTATCCAGCTCGATTTGTGCTATACTCAGCTGCAAAATAACCAAATCTCTATTATTGAAAATTCAACTTGGAATATAAAAATGTAATACACAATTAAACACATATAAATGCTTTGTCCGAATGAATAACATGGGAAAATCAGATAGATTCCTAACAATTAAGAAGCATAACTCACTTCACTGTTGGGTTTATGGTCACTTTCTGTTTTCCAAGTCCCAGAACCTGAAGTGTGAAGATTCAGTCCGGTCTGCAAGACAAAAACAAAAGTCAATCCGAAGTAAACACAGGTTTGCTTATGTCCATCGTAACTTTAGACCTCCAAACCTTTCACAACAAACAAAAAAGACAAGGGTATGAGATAAAAGGCAGCAAAACCTTACATTTACAAGGGTATCAACTAGAGTACTTGACGATCCATTCTTGGTATCTTGATCACGAGACAACACTGCATCAATCCTATCACTTGATGAAAAGAAATCAACTTCCTTGATCACGGGCTTGCTATGATCGATGGAGCTGTTGTTTTCGTGATCGGATGCACATGAGCTCCCCAGGGGGAAGTCACCGGAGTGCAAGAACGTCAATTCACGTCCGTGTTTTTCCATGACAGAAATAGTAAGTCGGGGGGAAGAGAGAGAGAGAGAGAGAGAGAGAAGAAGAAATGAGAAAGAGCAAGTACATACAGAGGCGGGGTAGTAGTTGTGTAGGCTTTTCAACTAAGAGTGAACTTGCATTTGGTGGTACAAAATAGAAAAAGACTTTAGCTTAAGCGACCGAGAAGGCCAGCCGCTTTCTTCGCGGGATAGATGACGTGATGACTCCGTTAACCCATGGAATGGGGATTGAGTTCCGTTAAAGATGACGGAGTGACATTTTAGTCCACGTGGGGTGAGGGAGGATAGCGTCGTCTGGAGGTCAACTGTGTTGACGGCTGGGCTATATCTGACGGTAGTTAGAATACCTAATCCCACCATCTGTGAAAATTACCCAACCTCGAATCATCTACTGGGCTCCTATCTCTAGGTGGGATCAACATAAAATTATGCATCATATAATATTATGGTATTAAAATCATGCTATCATATTTACCGAGATCTTGTTCGTGCTATTGAAGGCCTGACGGCAAAACCGGTCAAGATCATTGGTACCAAGTTGTCAACTATTGTAAAGTAATCACGCCGTGGTCTGTATGGTACATTTCATTTCAACGAAGTCTGAGATCTAAACCATATATGAATACAAGTTATAGTCTAAGATATCAATTGTTAATACTTAATAGCATCTTACTCTAATAGAAGCTTTGGCTGCCAGTCTCGCAATGGGCGAAGCGAGACTAGCTTTTGCACAAATTCTAGAGGCATGCATTAAAATGGAGGCAGAAATCGTAACAGTGTTTCTAATAACCCCCGGTGAACTGGACCTTCCTTTGGGTTGATGCATCCCAAATTGGCCAACTCTTATGTCCCACCTAACCAACCGAAGTCAAACCTGGTATAACCCAGCCAATTTCGAACCTTGTCCTTATTACTTACACTAGGACACCCACTCTAAATCCAATTATGCTAAGCCACCTACCAAATGTCAAATTTACTGGAAGCAGCAGGGCCATATTACATCCCGTTACCGTTTTCAATATTTTGAGTCTAGAAATCTTCCAACTAGGCCTCCTCTTGATTCTATCTCCCTCAGCATTGCTTTCTCTATTTTGAACATCCATGATATCTGGACAATATTTCAACTTTAAAAATGTCGTTGAATAGTTACCTGATACCATTGCCACTGCCCATATGACACTTGATCCTCATGTTGTGGACTTTATAACTCCGTATAATGATTCAAACGAAGTTATCGTTAGTAATGACCAAACTCTTCTAATTTCTTCTTCCTGGATCTTTACATTTTCTATATAAATTCTTCACTTCATCCTTGTAGTGTTTTGGTATTTCCACATCTCACTACTAACCTTTTATTGATTGCTAAATTTGTTACTGATAACTCATGTCTCATTGAATTTAATCATTTTAATTTTTTATATTATGAAGGACTTCCAAACTAAGATACTGCTCCTTGCAGGTTTCATCCATAATAATCTTTACCTAATGAAAATTTCGCTGCATTTTAAAAAGCTTGTTGCCTACACAGTCACTCTGGTTTCGCTAGATCTTTGACTTCAACGTCTAGGTTATTCGAATTGGTCATGATTTTCTTGTAGTTCCACCAAATCCTTACACTTGTTTGTTGTAATATTTGGGGACTTTTCCTATCTTAATCTTTTTTTGGTTATCGATACTTTATCATTTTTATTGACAACTTTAGTCGATATCTCAGGATCCTTCCTCTCACCTGCAAATCTCATACCCTGACTACATTTCAAACTTTTAAAACCACAAATAAATTTCTTTCTCTACCACCATTAAAAGTTTTCAATAAGATGGAACTCCTAAACTTATCAAAAGTATTTTTGTTTAACACCTTAACATAAATGGTATTACTTACTGTATTTTATGCCCCCACACTTCTCAACAAAATGGTCTTATTGAACGAAAAATTCATCACATTACTGAAATAGGCATCACCCTTCTTCTTCGTGCCTTCCTTCCCAAGGTTTTCTTATTTGAAGCTTTTTCTATCGATGTCTATCTCATCAACCTATTACTTAACCATGTCCTTAATTACAAATTGAATCCCTTTTCACTATCCCACCTAATCTCTCCCATTTACGAGTTTTTGGACGTACTTATTTTTCCTCTCTAGGCTCCACTCGTCCCAATAAATTAACCCCTAAACCTAGTCCAAGTGCCTTCCTTGGCTACTGCTCCCAATATAAAAGGTATCGATGCTTTGATCCTTAATCCTCCAAACTTTATATTTCTCACCATATTTACTTCCTTGAACATGACTTTCTTTATGCTCACTTCACATCTACAGTGACTCCATCCTGTTTTTCAACCCTTCTCGCACTTCCTTTATCTTTCAACCCACTTCCTCAATCTTCTCCACACCTTTTCCCTCCACCTCCTCCACCTCCACTTCCAACTCAACTACTACCATCTTCTCATCCCATATTCATACGACCCATAATCATACATGTAACCCTCAATCTTTTTTTGACTGCAACACTTACTTTATACTTAATACATCTTCCTCAAACCCTACATCCTCTACGTAAGTCAACAAAATTTCTCACTGATGCTAGGCTATGCTTGATAAGTTTACTGCTCTACAATGATACTTGGACTCTTATCTCTCTTCTCCTTAATGCCAATATTGTTAAATGGGTGTTGCGTACCAAACAAAACTATGATAATTTTGTTCAACATTATAAAACTCGTCTTGTTATTAAAGGTTTTCACCAGTCTTTCGACATTAACTAACTAAAATCTTTAATCTTGTTATCAAACACACTACCATTTGTATAATCCTCACACTTACTCTTTCTCAAAATTGGTTAGTTCGTCAACTTGATGTCAATAACGTCTTCCTTCATGGTCATCTTCAAGAATAGGTCTTCATGTCTCAATCTCCTGGTTTTATAGACCCATACTATCCTCATCATGTGTGCTATCTTCACAAAGCCTTATATGGTCTAAAACGAGCTTCTCAAGCTTGGTTTCTCGTCTAAGTCAGAAACTTCTTAAATTCCACTTTACTTCCTCCAAATCTAACTATTCTCTATTTATTAAATTCACCTCATGTCACACAACTTTTGTCATAGTTTATGTGGATGATATCTTGATTATAGGTTTCTTACCCTCTTCCATTTCCTCTCT
>JANKYE010000005.1:5047419-5059987 GCA_032467995.1 Erythroxylum dillonii | reverse complement strand
AAACTCAGTAAAGCTCAAGACATAACTTACTTGAGTTTGTAACCAAATTCCTGCAGTAAAACTGACAAACAAGATTTCGGTGGTGAGTGAAACAAGGAAGAACTTGGTGATGGATATTTTCGGTGAAGACCAAGACTATTCCGAAGATGTTCTAACCTTTCTTTACTAAACATTAAGCTACGTGTATTCTTTGCATGAATACACATGTCTCCCAAATAAGACTGTCACATGTCATCTTGCACGTGATCCATTTGCCTCATCTTTAAGCCGCCACATGTCGCGATATTATTGATCCATTTTTCAATATTTTTCCTTAGTTGAAAAATTACACCAAAATTTCAAAAATTCACCAAAGTTCTGAAATACCCGAAAGTATTACTAAAATTGCCAAATTACATTTTAATCGCATTAACAACTCAATTGTACTCAGAAATGTCAAAGAATGCATGTACAATCATATGAATGTGCATGTCATATTTAGCATAAGCATGAATTGAACTTTCTAATTTCTCAAGAATTTCTCATAATACACAATTCAAACCTTAACATAGGTAATGGGATGTTACAATATAGGCCAAACATTCTTCTACAAATTTGTTCCTTTATGTCTTAAGTTTCTATTGACACCAATTTTATGCAATTTGGTTAAGAATTTTGAAAATTATTCCTAAATTACTGCAGACTGTTCACAAACAGTGACAGATTTCAGATACTCAACTTCAAGCCAACTTTTGACATACTTACTGATAGAAATCAGATTCGATGCCTTCATGAAAGTTATAGATATAAGTTTCTAGTTTAAAAAGAATTTAAATTCATCTAATTTGGATACCTACAGAGAAAGATATGGCTAAAATACCGAAACCTATCTAGTAGAACTACTCATCCAAACCAGTTTTCAGCAACAATCATAGCATCACAAAACCTATTTATTAATGAAATAAATTACAAATATGATGATCCAAGCTTCAGCAAAGATCCAGAAGTTGAGAGGGTGAGTAGGAGAATAAAATTTCGTGTGAAAGAAGCCAAAGTGAGGGAGTAGGCTGCTGAAATAAGTTGGGGTGTTTCAGCTAAATGCATTAAGCCACATGTCTTAATGCATGTAATGCATCAAGCCACATGTCTTAGTGCATGTAATGCCATTTGCCGAATTAAAATGTTGCCACTTGTTACCTATACAACCAGTTCACATGTCAATCATCCAATGGTGCTAAATGTCACTCATTCATTGATCTATTTGTCACTCCATAATTTGTTTCTTAATTTCTTTATTTTTCTTAATCTAAATTACCTTAAATTTTCAATAGCTTTCTAAAACATCCTAAATGTCTCCAAAAATGCAGAATTAATAATAATATACACCAATTTAATAATCCAAGACAATTAATCCATAATTCACCAAAATTTCTAAATACTCGAAATATTACCAAAATCGCCAAATCATATTTTATTCGCTTTAACAACTCAATTATACCTGAAATGTCATGAATGCATGCACAAATATTGGTATGAGTCCAAACATGTATATGCTTAAATAAGCAAAAACTCAATTATGCTAAACATACCATGCATTGAAATTCTTTAATATTCTAACCCCTAATATGTGGCGTTGCATAAATAGAATAAGAATAATTCATTAATCTCTATATCGTGAAATAACATAATAAGAAAATCTATTATTTAACCATCATGAAGTTGATATGGTTATAGCAACATGAGACTCATGTATCATATAAGCCGAGGAGTTACCTGATAACTCCTGTCTTTCTTTTCAAGCTTTGTATTTCTAACATTCTAGCTCCTTATATCTCTTCTTTTTATAGAAGAAACATCACACACTTATACTCACTGGGCTTCTAGTTGGGTCGGACTGACCGACATCTTTATGTGGGGGAAGTTTATATTTGTTATCTTTAAACTTTTAGGCCTTCACCTTTGTCTTTCCCTTAGTTGTAATTAAGGCTATATGAGATGTATTCTTCAACTTCTCTTATTTAACAACACAACAGGTAATTAATGAATTTATGTCTCAAGTTTCATCATAAGAATTATATATGGTAACTAGAATTCCAAACTCTAATGGAAAGTATTCAGAATTTGGTGCACAATACAAGCATTATGAATATAAATGTTTAACGCCTTCAGTTTACTTTAAAGGTGGTCCATCATAATTATGCATTATCTCACTCACCCTTCTCCATTATATCTCATATAGTATAGTTCTTTAATCAGGTACCTATTTTAGCATTAAAGTATACCTTATAACTTTGTGAGACATTATTGAGGAAATTTCTTGTTATTTTAGTCTTTAGAAGTTCACTCAACAAATGGTCCAAAATGGATCTCTTTGTCGTTAAGTAGCATATCCTATTTGACCTTTCTTAGGCTTCATATATTGCTCTCTTAGCTTCTGAGTTGGTGGATGTAGGCGTTGACAATCTTTCTTTGATCATGACCGTATTGATATCTGTCATCTCTAATGCAAACTCTACATCTTACTTTCATTTCTTAAAGTTGAAGCCAATAAGGGTTTCAATGGTGATATTATTATTGTTTACATAAAAGGTGATTGTAACATTGGTAATGTAAATGTAATATCCCAATATCATATATTAGGGTCTATAACCCTAGAATAGTATATACGAGAGTTTATTGGGAATTTAGAAAGTACATTTCATACTCATGCATAATTTAGCATACACACACATGTGAATATTGATTTTTGCACATTAAAATGATTGTTCATGCATTCATTGACATTTTTTGGGTATGATTGATTTATAAATGTGAATATGTAGAGAATTGTGGTTCATATGTGTTGAAAATTGATTTGGTGATAATATTTATTGATTTGGAAATTTTTGTGAAATTTAGGAATTTTCAAAATTATGAGTATTTTGGACTAGGAAAAATGTTAAGTGACAAGTCAATTGATGAATAACAGTAGAAATAAGAGTCAAATGAAGAATTTCATAGATGACTTCGGGATTTATTGACAAATGTCATTGAAAATTAAGATGATTGGACTGGTTAAATAAGAGAACCTAGTCTAATTTCATAGAAATTGGACAAGTGACAAGTGTCACTTGCCAAACTTAGCCTTTATTCCTACGAATATGGTAGAAAGATCAAATTAATTGTTTGATCTTACTTTCTTCTTCCTTGTACTTTCTTCATCTTCTGTGAGTTTCTTTACTTCTAGAAATTGTCTTACCCTCACAACACAAGCCTTGCTCTCATTTTTCACTTGTTATTTCTTTTTGTTATCTTCTCCACTATCACTGAAATGTCTAACCTTACAACCTTCAACTGTTGATGATCGTGTCATACTGGAAAACTAGGATTCGTGATTTTGAAGAGTTTGGAGTTTTAAACAAGTAAGTATCGTATGAGTTTTCTTGATATGTAGAATAAAATATGTATCACGTTAGTTAACAGTTCTGCGTTAAATGAGTTGAATACATTATGTTGAAACGTGAGTGAAAAACTAGGGTGTGCTGCATATGTTGTTTTTGCATATTTGATGATCAATACGTTATAAGATGGTGTTGAAATAATTTTTGAAACAGAAAGATTGTTGAAAGTGTGTATAAAAAGAGTGCAAAAATTCATGGGAAGTTGATATACGTATGCTATTTTTTCATTGTTATTACGTGAATCTCTTTGGGTGTTTTAAAGATGAACTAAAACGAATCTAGAGTTTAGGAAAACAAAGAGTAATATGATGTCGTGTGATAGTGAGACGTAAATGAAGGAGGTAAAGAAAATGAAGAATTGTAGAAAATGAAGAAGTGCAAAAGCTAGGATGAATATACGTCTATGAATATTCTATTTTTGGTGTTTATGGTAGATTTTGATTTGTTTGTGAATGAGTTGAGCTGAATGGGAGTCTAAATGAAGAGAAAATAATAGATATAAGTTAGAAATGTTGGATTTAGCAATAGAGAGGAAGAAAAAACAAAAATCTGCAATTTAGAACTCCCTGTGGAGTTGCATGATCGCATAATCGTGACCAAGAGGAGAAGTAAGGATTTGCACGATTCATGGCAATGAAGATCCATCCGGAAAAGCACGATCGTGCATGAGCACAAACATGACAATGAGGAAGCGTCTCGCAGTGCACGATCGTGACAATTGTGAACGTCCTTCATTTCTTTGGCCATAACTTCTTCTCCCAACCTCTAAATGACTTGAACCTTTAAACCACAAACTCCTAACACATTGTTCTTCCTTTACACCAAAATTTATGGCCATTTGAATTTATTAGTAAAGGATTGATTGATGAGTTTAAGATGAAAATGATGAAGTGTGCTGGAATATTGTTAAATGAGCACTTTCACTGAATAGACATCGGTATTTTGGCCATAACTTGATCTGTAGATATTCAAATGAGATGGTTTTTTATTTATATTAAATTAGAGAAATATGGTTACAAATACCATGAAGGAATCGAATTTTAATTTTGTCTCTAAGAATTCTAAATTCTGTTTTAAAGTTCAGTACAGAGTACTGTTGCAATTTGAGTACATTCCAAAATATTTTGTTAATAACTTGCAGAATACTAAACCAAATTGTGAGAACTTAGTGTCATTAGAAACTTAAGACATAGAGGAAAAATGTTTGGAAGAAGGTGATGCCTAAATACTTCATTTTCTTTGTCTTAATGACCATTCAAAATGGACCCTAAAATCTACTTTTAGAAAAAGCTGGAATGATCAATTGAGTTATGAACTTAGATTCAATTTGTTCTATTGAGGTGTAAACCTAAGTTCAAATTATATTTATGTAAGTTTTTATATATGAATGATCATGTGATGAGAAAAATGAAAAAAAAAACTGAGATTGTTATTGAGCTTGTATGGTACATGATCCATATATACATATGTGCATAAATGAGTATGTATATAATTGTGCAAATTTGTGATATGTGTAAATGTATATTGCATGATATAGAAGGGCGATTTGAGCAACCAAATCCAGACGTTGCCGGGACTTCGAGGCAATAGCTTTCTGGAGCAACCTGTGAGTAACCTAGATGGTCTCACTTAATTAATTGTTTGTTTTAAATTATGTTTTAAATTGTCTTATGAATATGAACTTTATTGTGTTGATTCTGAACATTGAATGTCTAAGGTGTTTGATGCATGAATGTGATATTGGAAGTAATCCTTGTATGTGAATCTGACAAAATAAATGATTCTCAACAATATTGAATGCCAGACAAAAGTTCGAAGATAAATGTGAATGTAAATGTGATGCATTTCATTACATGAATGCATAAAAGATAAAGGTAGTTGTGACCGAAGTCGCCGGTAAAAAGAGCTTAAAGCTTGGGATGTGATAAGAGCCTCTGGCTCAATTGTTATTGTGCCCGATATCCTCTAAGGAATATGAGACATTATCTGATACAAACTCGATATCCACAAGGGATATGAGTTAGTAAAAAGACACTTGGTCATAACAAAGAAATAAATAAAAATGAGTCTCATATGCATTGTATATAAATTTAATATGTATGTTCGAATGATTGCAATATACTGTTGACTTGTATTTGAATGAGAACGTGAAAATTGTGAATAAAGTGATATGTGATACTACATGATGATAACTAAAATGATGTGAATTATGTGATTACATGTGTTGATGTGTTGTATGAATTGAGTGAATCATCGAGGATGGGTACCTCATTAAGTTCGCAAAACTCACTAAAATTGCAACATTGAAATTTCAGGATCGAGAGATGACACTAGTGAAGAGAGATTCTGCAAGAAGCATAGTTCTTGTAGTTTTGGATCAGAGAAATGACTCAAAGGTTGGTCAGTTAAGATTGAAGGATTAGATAGAAATTTTTGTATAATTCCTTATGTATGTAGCATGTTTTGTATTTAGTTTTGATAATGTACATATTTGGATGATTTTGTAAAATTATCATGTACATATTCCATTTTTATGAAATGAAATGAGGAATTCAGTTTTAAAATATTATGACATTTACGTATTAAATGATGATATCATGATTAAATTAGTGATATAAGTACTCTAATATGCTACTCTTGTTGGGAACGTATTCGGATGTCACTTAGGATATCGGATACGTATCTGACAAGAGTGGGATGTTACAGTGAATCATCAACACAAATGTAAGACATCATCGATACTCAAAGCCACAAAACAATATTTGTACATAGCATTTTATTGCACATATCATGAAATACTAGTGGGCTGAATGCATAATACATATAGATAAGACTTTCTACATAAAAGTGATCAGAGCATACACTATGAACTGTTGTGATTCTACCACCTGTGGGTGAATAGATTACTTAAACAATAGTTATTCTCCATAAAATGCTATTATGCAAATATCAAAATCTGATATAAGGTCAACAATTGTTGACGTAATAACCACATATAAGGCCAGAGACATCCCACAACATGTAAGCAAAATAGTCCAAATAATAACTTGAAAAGCGACTATGGTGACTGTATTCTCATTAGTACTCAAACTATTCCACAAGCACAATGGATAAATCCATATATTATCCTGACATTTATGTGTATGGACATAAAATATATGACAACTTACCATCCATAAATGCAAAATCCTTATGCACAATCTCACTGTCACATATCGGTACTGAAAACTTTATTAACAAATTTGATTTGAGAATTCATCACTAAGAAAATCTCAATCAAGATGATAATCATAGGACATAGAACAATAAATGTCCCAAATGAGATACCAAAACCACATGAATCTCCTTTATTTCAAGTTAAATGCATGGAAATTCACTTAATAATGGCTCTAATAACCTTATTTTAATAAACTCCTCAACGTATAAACAACCTAATGTAACCTTCGATTTAGCTTAATGAAATTTGTACCTTTATACTGTTAACATCTTTAGATGCCTTTTTCAATGTGTGAACCTCCTAATGGATCATAGTAACTTTATGTTCACGAACTTTTATCAGTAGGCTGCAAGAGACCTTAACAACTATTTATAGAAAAATTATTGAGCCCTTGTCACAAGTATAATAAGTAGATTTGCTTATATTGCTAAGAGTTTATTTTTCTCATTGAACTTTAGCCCACTTAATAAGATACTTTATTGAGCCTATTTATTATCTTTAATCCGAATCAAAAATGATTTTTTTATTCTTCTTAGCCTTAATTTATAAAAAATTCATAGTTAATAATTTTATATGATGAATTTTAATTCCAACACAACATAATTAAGGACGTCATTGACTAGATGAGAGAGAAGTCAATGAGTGGCGTCATTTCAGTGGGAGTCAAAATTATAATTTTGCTACGTGTTCCTTATCATTCGTTGGTTGATGTTTCATTTACACTCCGACATCACGCCTTTCATATTCGTGTGTAACATAAATTTCTTTTTCTTTTATTTTTTTTAGATAAGGGTACTCTCTAGTTAAGTTTGCTTATTCTTAATTAGTGTAATATTTTTTAAAAATTGATAAATGTTATACTAAATAAATAAGCACACAAACGTGATTCTTATTTTGTTTAAAAATTAAAAAGAATATAATTTCATGACTATTTCAATGAATGTATTGATCATAACAAATTAGGAATAGCAAAAAGGACCGGCCCAATCCGACTCAATAGATAATGATAAATAGATGTCATTTTACCAATTTTTTAAAAAAAGTAACAAGTCGGACCGTGTCCGTCCATATAACAGATTGCTCATTGCCAGATATAATCTATAATAGGGGTAATATCGTCTATTCAGGGATAAGGGATGTATGCGCGCTGCGCACCACAGATAGGTTAGAATGAACGGGCCGTTTTGGAAATTCTGCGTCAGCAACAGCACATTTCTGCATTTCCCGCCTCTTTTTTATTTATAGAAAATTTCAAAAACCCTCTCCCGTTCCTCCAAATCTCCAATCCTTGAACTATATCCTTTTCACAATAAAACTTGTTTCCTCTTCTTGCAAATCTGTCTTTGAAAATCGATCGATTCAGTTATCGACGGCAAATCGACCGGCAAGTTATCTCTTTCAGTTTTCTTGCGTCCTCATCATCTTTATACGTGCCGTTTTAGCTCTTTGATGCCGTTTTTTGAGTTTTGCTCCTAGTTTATTTCGTCCAATCTCAATCTATTCGGAGGCAGATGCCTTTAAGAAAAAATCATGTGGTTTTTTGAGACTCTTGAAGTCGGATTTTGTGTTATTTGCTTTGTTTGGATTTGAATTTTACCAGTCGTATCATCGATGCTGCAGTGCAGATTAGAAAGCGTTGTAGTGATTGATCTGTTCACACAAATTGTTGTTAGTTTTGATAGTTAAGAGAATGATAACACGGAGACTTCCTGGTTTCTACGTTACATTACTAGCAAATCCATTGAGATCTTCAGTTGTTATCTTCCTCAATATCTTTTATCCATACAATTTACTTTATTTTCTGTTTGGCTTATAGCTTCTGGCAGCATCCATTTCACACCTTATCTGCCGAGACATCAGAATGGCGGTTGAAATCGGACGGAGTCCGCACGCTGTAAGCACTGAACAGAAGTCATGTTTTTATTTTTCTGTAAAAGCTGATCAATCTTTTAGTCAGGGTTATCTGCTGTAAAACTACGACGCATTTGTGCATCAATGGAGTCTTGTTTATTTTAATGAGCCATGTTTCAGCTGTGCTTAAGTGCTTTTATTTGATTTATTTACCTTCTGTGATTTGCTATGACTGATTGCCCGGTTCAATCTTTGAGAATTATTGCTGTTGATTGGTTTTGATGGCCCATGAAATTTGTCCCACAAAAACAAGAAACATTTTCAAATTGATAGAAATCAAAAGGCTATTAAATTAGTGAATGTAATGTGAATTCCTATTCCAGGTTATTTCCCGAGTGTAACTTTGTAAAACATGCAGAAATTAGATAAGTAGTCTCTTATGAATAATATTTCAGGACCCAACAAGCGATTCTCGAAGTTTTGGCAGTGATTACCGACCATCCAGCCAATTGAGAAAGATGTCAATTGGAATCATGGTAGATTCATCTACAGTGAAAAGATTCGAAGCTACAAAGGGAGATGAGGTTTTACTACCAAATTCACAAAAGGAGCATTCTAGCAAACAAAAAATTATTGAAGTGACAAACAAGGGGAAAGCTGTGATTGATGATCAAGAAAGGAGACAGACAGAAACTCCAGAGAAAGCAGGTTCCCCGTGGATTACTACTAAACCCTACTTTCCACAGAATCTGACTTCCGAAAATTTTTCTCATGCACAAGGAACTTCCATTTTATCACCAGCGGATGGAAGATGGAACAAGTATTGCAAAGTAAAGGAAGTTGCAGTAGCACATTCCATGCAGTTATTCACAGATCAAACCTCAATTTTACAATCTGATGATGGCAAACGGAAGAACTTTGGCGGGCTTACTTACAAAAGGAAGGCAGGTAATGGTGGAAATCCACATAATTCACAGGGGTTTTCATTTGCAACTGTTCACGGGGTCCATGTTTCGGGTAAAGGAGTATCGCAGGACAAAAATGAGAATGGAAGAACGGAAACTCTGAGAATGAAGCTACAAGAGATACTGGGTACCATCTCTTCACCAGAGAGTCAACCTTCTAATTTTCACGGTTGTGATGGAGGTGTCAAAGATTCAAAGTCAGAGCATGTAAATGACCAAAAGAATGGTGAAAAGGTCAAGCCAAGACAGAATTCAGATACCATAGAAACTGATTCAGATAGCCCCCACAATAAACGGAAAAGACCAGTAACCCGTTCGTTGAGCCGAAAAAGAGCTTCAACCAAACCGCAAGCAGAGAAAAAACAAGTCGGGTTAACCTCTGGTTGTAGACGGATACTGCAAGAGAACATCTTCTCCTTTCAAGAAGGATTGCTTGGGAAGACGGATACAAATGTCATTGGAAGTTCATCGTTGTCTAGTAGGAAGAAAGGCCACAGAAAGAGCTCTAGAATTACGCCAAAGATTTTGTTCACTGAGAAGAGCAATGCTGATGTGATTCCTGGAGTAACATGTAGAAATGATACATTTCTTCCTTCCCATAAAGTTTCTTCACTGTCCAATAAAGTAGGTAGTTCACAAGACCGTCCTCCTGAGAGTTGTCACGATCATATTGAACAGAACAACAAGCAGAATATTCAGGAATTTGCTGAGCAGAACGGAAACAAAGACATTCATGGGTCTCCTAAGCAAGACAAAAACCATAAATATGATTCCCATGAATCTGTAGTAAGGGACTCCCATCCATCTCCGGGGGAACGCACTTATCAATCTCCAGGGGAAAACAACAATCAATCTCCGTGGACACCCGCGGCAGATCAGCAGGAGGAATATAATAGTCAAGCAGGACACGAAAATGGAAATCATCAAAATGAATTTGATAATCTGTTCTCTAACAACAATCTGAATCCACAGGAAACTTTCCAAAGTCCTACATTCAAAATCAGTTTACCTGTATTTAGTTCTTCTCCTAGCTCAGCACCTAAAGAAGACCAGACAGAGCAGTATATTCCCAGACCTGAACTAACAGAGAGGCCTTTTACTGTAGCAAATATTCGCAGCTTCAGCACTTTGCGGACTTCGAAGGAAGATTGTTCTTATCCTAATGCTCATTCAAAAGTATATGTATGCTATGTTATTTCATCTCTATGTGATAGTTTCTGCTGTTTACTTACTATGGATATGCCTCAGAGGCTAATTTTGATTCTGCATGTTGAGATAATCTTTAAGTGGATAAAAGCAGTATGCTTAGTCGCTCTAAGTATTCTAAGTTGAAATGTTATCTTATTATACTTTTGAATTTCATTATTGAACTTCAGGGTGAGGCAGAAGAACTTAGTAATTCTCCACAAAGAAAACATTCGCCCGGTAATGGAAAAGATGAAGGAGCGGATGATCTTTCAATTTCATCATCCGAAGAGAGAAGCTCTGATAGCTCTGAAGGAGAGGCAATTATGAAAGGTGACTACAATACTTTTACTAATATGAAAATAAAGATAGAACGAGTTGGGTTGCGAGACCAATTACCAAAATGATTACCGTTTAGGAATTTCATTGTCTTAGTGAAGAACCATAAGTAATTATCAACTATTCAGAATAATCAGACAGCGTAATTGAGTTGATCACTGCAACGAGGCTGCAGAGTTTATGATTACATATTTCCAGTAGTCAGTATCCATTGTTTTTGGTGGAAATCATCATCACTTTTGTTAACCTTCTTTTCTCCGCCAACCTTTTTCTCTTTAGTTTAGTACCTAGAGGCTAGAGATACATAATCTTGCACTTATTGGATCTCCATTTTCAGGTGTTATAGAAAGAGATTTCTTTTCGTCTCCATCTGCAACTCCTGAGAGATCGAAATGCACATTTCATCCAACTAAAAGGCTCCGCCATCAAGAGGGCCGTAGACTTGGCAAATTCAGTCCCACCCCACCCACTCAAAAAGGCAATAGTCATTTGGCAAACAAATGCTTGCCCCCGCTCTTTCAATGTACAGCCGATCGTCTTGCCATCATGTTTACTCTTTAATAAGTTCGTTTCTTTCTGCATTAAACTTTTAGGCACTGACGAGAGCGATTACACCCCCGCGACTTCAGAACAAAACCAAGGAGATGAGTTAGAGAGGTTGACTCTGATTAAAATATCATCGATAATATTCCTTGCTAGATCCACAGATAAAGCCTTTTATCATTAGCCCCTTTTTTTTTCATTTCTTTTGATCTGCAATATTCCAGGGTAGTTATGCTCTTTACACTGTCTATAGAGAACTTCAGAAAAAAATTGACATTGTTGACAAGAAAGAAATCCTCCGAAATTCTGATGTCTGTTTCTGAGGATATACATCTCCAGTTGCAGAATATCGATTGTCAAATCCAAGCAGACCTGTAAGTATTTCACAGTCGCCACTTTCTTTTGTTGAGAAATAAGCTTCTTGGGTGTAGTCGCTTCTGATCTTTCTCACGTCTCAGGGAGAAGCTGAGAAGCGATAGTAAGTTAAAAAGAAAAGACCTGGAAGTAAGATTGCAAGGTAATGAATTCCTAAAACTGCACGCTTGGCAAAGCTGAACATTAGTAGGACGGCATGAGCTAATATTTGAATTAGTCTAGATTTTGTTTTTATTTGATCAGTCAGACATGCATCTTGTGACAGGAATACTGAACACTAGGAGCCTTTTCTCTTGTTTAACAGCGGCACAAGTTTCTACCATAGTAATGTAATTCATTGGCTTGTGTCTCTAAAGCTACAACTTGCAAAATGAATATGAATTATGTACCTGATAATGGTTATGTAACAAAATTTAGCTACTCATATCCACAGAACCATACACAAGACCCCTATTTAACCTCAATTTCTGGCGTCTGAATGCATGCATTCCTTTAATACTTCTAAATAGTTTTATGGGTATATTACTCTCAGTTTCCGTTATTAAATCTCTGTTTTTCATCTACGCAGAACAACAAGAACAATTGAAGTTGATCTATGATAAATTCAGAGAAGAAATGTCTCAGCATCTTGAAAACTGCAAGAGTACACTTGAAGGCCTAGAGTTGCACCAGAT
>JANKYE010000005.1:5027763-5038494 GCA_032467995.1 Erythroxylum dillonii | reverse complement strand
GGATCTTACATCAGATGGATGTTCATAATGCATTTCTGCATGGTGATCTTAATGAAGAAGTCTATATGAAACTTCCTATGAGATTCTTTTGTATTGACACTACGAAAGTATGTAAATTGCAGAAGTCTCTTTATGGGTTACGGCAAGCTCCACGAAATTGGTTTGCTAAACTTGCCATTGCACTAAAGAGGTATGGTTTTCAACAATCACTAGTCGACTATTCTCTTTTTACCTATCACAGTGGTAGCATTATCTTATGTGTTCTTGTATATGTTGATGACCTGATCATTGCCGGAAATAATGAAGATTTCATTTCTCGTTTCAAGAATTACCTTAGCAAGTGTTTCTATATGAAGGATCTCGGCATTCTAAAATACTTCTTGGGCCTTGAAGTGGCACGAGGACTTAATGGGATCTTTCTTTCTCAACACAAATATACTTTGGATATAATATCTGAAACTGAACTTCTAGGAGCCAAACCTGTTGTTTTTCCCCTTGCACAAAATCATAACTTGGCTTTAGCCACGGGCGCAACATTGGAAGACCCTGAGAAGTATCATCGTCTAGTCGGGCGACTTATCTACTTAACCATTTCTCGGCCTGAACTTAGCTATTCTGTTCATATCTTGGCTCAATTTATGCAATCTCCTAGACAGGAACATTGGGATGCTGCGACCCGGGTGGTTCGCTACTTAAAAAATCATCCCGGCCAAGGCATTTTCCTTCAGTCTACTTGTGATCTCCAATTATCTGCTTATTGTGACTCCGATTGGGCTAGTTGTCCTCTCACACGACGCTCTCTAACTGGGTATTTTGTCTTACTTGGTCGATCTCTTATTTCTTGAAAGACAAAGAAGCAAACCACTGTTTCCAGCTCTTCAGCTTGTGAACTGAAATGGCTCAAAGCTCTCTTGAAAGATCTACGAGTGTCTCATCCTCAACCTATGCGGCTCTTTTGTGATAGTCAGTCAGCGCTTCATATAGCTGCTAACCCGGTTTTTCACGAGAGAACCAAACATATTGAAGTTGATTGTCACTTTGTTCGTGATGAAATCCAAGCTGGCAACATTACAACGATGCATGTTCGTACTTTCAATCAGCTTGCGGATATCTTAACAAAAGCTCTTGGCACACAACAATTTGTTTTTCTTCTTGGCAAGTTGGGCATTCGGGACTATCATGCACCTAACTTGAGGGGGAGTATTCGGATATTATGTAAATAATTAGGCGCTAATTATTAGGATGTCATGTATATCGTTGTATATCTTTTAGGAGTCATTATAGGAATAGAAAACTAACTCTATCGGAGGAGTAATTCTAGTAAACTTAGAAGTCTGTCTGTATATATTTGTACTTTCGTTTTTGGAACGAACAGAGAAAATCATAGAGAAGAACTTCTTCCTCAATCTTTTCATAGGCACTGGCGACTAACCAAAGTGGATAATCACATGCGAACGACAACAAAGCAGAAAGAAAGTGGATTGCTTGCGTGCAACATCGAGTAATTCTTGTTGGTGGGGACCTGCAATCAGATTCATAATAGTGAGACTGTGTTTTCATAGCCAATCAATTCTTATCCGTTGCCAAACATTGGATTGGCTGTGGTTTTGCTTCCAATCCCAGTAACTTACGTACAGAAAGGGGAATAAAGAGCCACGTGAATTGTCACGAGGGTGCACGTGAAGTCCATGCTTTTGGTTCCACGTCCACCAACCCTTTGTCAAACTTGAGAACCTGGTGTGATGTTTTAGCCTTGGAGGCAGGAACGTCCAAACTTGTATCGTGTAAGTTGCAGTGTCCCACTTGTTTTGTAAGTTGGCTAGGGGGTCTCCTTCTGTATGCCTCAAGTCCACGTCGGCACCTTACTATTTCCTTGCTCATTAGCTTTTTTGGGAGCAGATCTGCTCCCTCCCCCGTAACTCTCAAAATATTTTCATCCATTTAATTTAATGCAATAAATAGAAAGATGAGATTGAAATAGAGAAGTCGAAACAGAAGATCTGTTATAAGATTTTTGTGGGTCGTTTTTGTACTGTACTAAGTCATTCTATACCTGTTCTTTTAAGATATTAGAAGTTGGGAAAAGGTACAACACCTGAATTTGTGCATTTACTTTGGAAACAAAGGTTTTTGTTTTGTGGTAGCAGAATTGTCACGCACTCATGAAAATGAGATACGAGAAGGGGAAAGTTCTTAACTATATGGATAGAATCAAGGAATTTTTTTCCCCATACTTCTGTTTTTATCATCAACGTTTTTCTATTATTGCCAATTAAGCAATTAAGTTTAATTAGCTCAACAATAGTAATAATTTTGGAATTCTAATTCTTAACACATGCTTCTAACTTCTAGTAAAAAATGGACGTAATCATTAATATTAAATAGGTTAAACCTTAAATTAGCAATTTATGGAAGTAGATTTTTTTCTCAGCAATAAATGGGTCAAGTCATGTAAATGTGGGGCGCTCTCGAAGTATACCATATTCCTATAAAATAAAATCCCTAGCACTTCGTAAACGACTCAGTAAAGATATTAACAGACCTCCAAAACTGGAAAATGGGTTTGAAGCAGGCGACTTGATGCAATGAACACAAACGGTGAGGATTTCTTGTCGAATTGATTTGTAATAGAACTTCATTGCTACCATGAAAAGCAGAACAAGAGGAAATGCAGGGATATCATGACAGTCTTGACCTTATGAAGAGATTAAGTGAGTCCTCTGACCTCGAAGGTGACAGTTGGAGGCCCGTGACTTGACCGAACACATTATTGCGTACTTCTTCATTAACACCAAGTGGGTCCAGCGTCTGAGCCATTGGACACTCAACCTATCCTCCATACCGTTCAGGTGGTTCCCGTAAAACATTCCATTAACTCACCTTTCGTCCGAGGAATCTTTCACGGTCTTATCATTGTTATATCTGTGTGATTTAGGGGCAATATTTTTATGTTTTTCTTCTGTCGATCTCCGATCACTTATTGTTTTTTTTTAATATTTATATTAGGTATCTAGTTTAGTCGGACTAATCTTAAGCTTCTAAGACCCCACTTTAAGAGCTCTAGAGGAAGTAAATTTAAAATTTCAAGATCTTAAGCTTCTAAGACCCCACTTTAAGAGCTCTAGAGGAAGTAAATTTAAAATTTCAAGATCTCTCAGGTTTTTACATAGTCTGTACATTTCTACGCATAAGGAACCGTCACGTACTTAATTGGTAGACTGCTGATTGATCACTGAACCCTCGCTCAGCTTCAGGTTCTCAGCATCCCTCAAATTTTCTAGTAGCTTCAACTTTCACATCGCTGCTGGAGGCGAAACGTCTGTAATTGATCCGATCAAAGAGCTTTACCTAAAGAGCTAGAGTTAGAGGATCATCAATTAGAAAAATATCTCATTTCCTCTCCTTTAACAGGACTTGAACTCAAAACTTCTCGAAAGCGAGAGCCTTAAGTGAGGACTGTAAACCGGTTCAAAAATTATGAATGGTAGATCCTCGTTTGTGGACATTATATGAATGGTAGACCTAAGACCGGTATCCCTATTTAGTCCTTATAAACATCTGAACGGTTGATCCAGCTATGTCCACCCAATATTAAGGGTTTATCGGCCATTCTCTTCTGGTTGTCCTTGATGTGCTTGTCGTTTTGTGATCTCTTCTACTTAAAGGGTAAAATGTGAACGCTTAATGCAACATCTGGTTCTACCTGAAAACGTTGCATACAGTGCCTAATTTGATCAATCCTTCCACTGACGACTTGTATAGAGGACAGGTTGCTTTGTTTCCCTTAATCCTGGGGAGCAGAAGAGTTGTTCGATTCAACTCAGCTTAGAATGAATCGGTCGGCTAATTTAGATTCCTTGACTGCTTTTGAAAAAATTTCCATGTCCCCATTTTGGCTTTGTTCTCTCTCTTTTGATATTCAAGGTCTCTAACGAGATTCACAATGCAGGACTGGTGATGATTTTATGGAGTTAGTGTGCGAAAATGGTCAGATCCTCGTTCGTGGACGGTCTGGTACTATCTCATGCATCGGTTACTTATCACACTCTCCTAAAACTCAATTCAACGATGGGATTAAAGACAATCATCCTCCTAAGAGGCCATGGCTCGTGCATGTAGATTCTATTTCAGGTGATGAGTCCTTTCCTGCAGGTCATAAGGAACCAACCAAGCAGGATAGCTTTTTGCAAGACAATCAGAATACTATTGACAAATGTCAAAAGTGGCCTCGTACAAGTTTCAGCATATTTTTGGAGAATATGAGGCGAAGTCCTTGTGATCAGATCACGGAGCCACGCATTGTTCCTCTTCATAAAACCACAAATTCTCGTCTCAGAGTAACTAAAAGTAAGATAGAGTTACCTCCAGATGAGCAATCTGAAGCTGTTTTCCCTCAAGATGTTATTACAAGAAAACAATGCCCTAGTGTTGCTTTTGTTCCAGCATCAAACATGGCAGCAGACAGAGTCCAAGCTAAGCCTGGTTTAGTGAAAAATAGAGATTATATGGCTGCAGCTAATTCAACGTGCTCACGCGAAGCTTCAACTGATCCCACTTATTCCTTGAAATGTAAACGTGGAGACATTGAATTACCGGCATATCCAAGTGAAGTAAGTAAAGCTGGAAAATCGAATAGGTTAATTTGATTTCTTTCTCTATAAATGATCTGAGAAATTTTTTTATCTGTTACAGGATGACGAGGAAGAGATCGAGGGTAAGAAAAAATCAGAAGATTGGAGAAGTAGAAGGGCTAAGAGAAAGTCGAGAGAGATCCATAATCTATCTGAAAAGGTGAGTTACCACTTCAGCAGTGTTAACGATCTATCAATCAAGAAAAAGAAAAAACCTTTTAACTCGACAATTTGTGCTTTTATGGATGCAGAGAAGAAGGGATAAGATCAACAAGAGGATACATGCACTGAAGGATCTCCTACCGAGTTCCAGCAAGGTTATCATTCTCTGGATAATTAAGCCTCGAGGTTAGGAAAGTAATACCAGAGTCTACTGTAACATCTGCTATAGACAGAAGTAAAAGGAAATAATAAGGTGTCAGAAATTTGAACCTCGTGCTTTCATGCGACATGGTTATGCGTGTGCTTCGGTAACCTTCCGAGCTTCCTAATCGTGTTCATAATATAGCCTCATACAGTAATGAAGAATGGGAAGCCCGCGATTAGTTCAAAAATTGGGACTTAGTCCTTTCTGTGTTTAGCTTAGTTGCAAGTTGTTCTCAGGTGGGCAAAGCTTCTGTTCTCGATGAAACAATTGAATACGTGAAGACCCTTCAACTTCAACTTCAGCTTCAGCTTCAGTTTCAGGCATATATCTTTCTGTCTTTGAGTCTCGATTCATACACATGAAACCAGGTTTCATAAGTTGATGACTGTGGTTGTTTTGGCAGATGGTGTCAATGGGGACCGGACTTTTCATGTCTCCAGCAATGTTTACTTCAGGAATGCAATCCATGCAAACACCATATTTGGCTAAGATGTCAGCGATGGCTATGAGGATGCATATGGGAGTTGGCTGCAGGCCAACATCATTAGTATCATCTTCACCTGTGTTTGGGCTCTCTGGTCATAGGATGCCTATTCCGGTGACACAGCCACCATTTTTTCCTTCTATAGGAAGAGCTTTCACACACTCTATTCCTGTACCTGGAATTCCTGGAACGGCCTCCGTTCCGTCGTTGAGTTTAAAGGGTTCAGTCCAGATCGGTAGCTCAGGAGTTGTACACAATGGGATTTAGATCCAATAATCCAAGCATTACATCTGGTTTGTGCATTCTTAACATGTAAAATTAGGTTTTAATTTCTGTTAAAATTATGCTAGAATACCTGAAACTCAGATAACAAGTATATAGTGCAAATCAGGAGTCAATTCTTTTCTTATACTGTAAGTAGAGGGAAATATAGTTCGCAACATTCGCTAATAGAAAATGCAATAAGAAGTTAGACAAGCCAAAGCAAAACTGTTATGGCAATTAATCTCAGTCTTGTTCGTTAATCTCCTGACCAACTTCCCTTTTCTAATTCAGGGAATAGATGAGTTCCACAAAGAGTGAGCTTTGGAGCACGAGGAACACCTATTGAATCATTGCTACTATTGTTGGATTTCTTTTTTGGGTGCGATAAATGCCTAGGCCTTGCCGTCTAGTATGTCATGAAATCTACAGTTTTTCATGCTTTTGGATACTCCATCAATAAAGCAAAGCTCTTCACATCCAGCATGATATCCCTTCATTTTGTAGTTGAACTTATCCTTCAATTCATCCTCTACTTTATTTTTCGCTCTAATTTATGATAAGTCGCCAAAAGAGATAAGCGAGGTTAAAACCATTAATTGTTGCGAAAGACTATTTACAACGGTTATTATTCGTGATTAAAAGTTAAGTTATTAGCTACATTACTTACCTGTAGCTAATAATATATTACAACAATATGTTTTACGTAGCAAAACGATTTTCAGAATGTAAGTAAAGATAATTTGCGACTATAGGTTATTTGCGAAGATTATCAAATCGTAGCTAAATGTTATTAATTTGCGACGATTTAGATAAAATATCTAAAAACTTTTGGTGACGATTTTGGAATTGTCGGAAAATCATTTTAGCTACGTTTCTTACAATTTTTATAAAAAAACTTATTGTTAACATTTTTGAATAGCATTGCTAAAAAATTTGGATGACAAATTTTGATTTTTTAGTAAACATTTGTATAAAAAATTCAATTATGATTATTTTTAATATTTTTAATCCATCATATTGTTTTTGATATTGAGATATTTTGATTTATAATTAATTAAACAAAAATTAAAATAAACAACATTTTATATAAAAATAAATGTCATTAAATATTAATTTCAAAAAAGCTTATGTATAAATTAAGAGTCGTTTCCATCGTCACTACTACTTTCATAATTTGAGCATAGTATTTGTTTGACTATTTTTTCAAGCTCAACCAACTTTCTTTCAGTAGAATCTAACTTTTGTTCATTACATTGTAACGAAAACTTAAGCAACCGATTTTCCTCTTGAAGCGTCGTTACATATATTAGTCGTGATGAGTGCCCTAATTGGCTTAGGACCATGTCCAATATCTTTGATGTAGCCTGATCTTGTTCTAAAGACATTATTGTCAATGTCATCTACATATGACTTATTTTCGTCAAACAAGGAGCTCTGTAACAACTCCTGCGTCTTATTCTAAAAATTAAAAAACAAAATCAATATTTAATTCAAAAATTAATAAACATAAAAATTAAACAAAATTTTAGACTTACTTAATTATTCTGTGCTTATTCAGACGGCCAACCTTCACCTTTCTTGTAGTGTGTCAGTTTGTAGAGTGTGATCCTATTACACTCTTGTCCATGTAGTTCCTTTTCACTCCATTTTATGAAAACAAAAATTGAAAATAATATTGTACTAACTGATATAATTATAATTTCTAACCAAAGAACTTACAAATTCTTTTCGAATGACAACAAATGATTTTGAGCCTTGGTTGTGAGGAGTTAATCATTTTTTCTCTATTAACCTTGGCTTTCTCACACTTTTCCTAAATACAAAAAAGAAATAGTCATTAAATGTGGCACAAGGTTAATTAAAACAAATGTGAAGAGAAAGAAGACAAACCTTAACATTGGTAAATGCTCAATAATCACACATTTGACTCCAATTTTTTGGATTCATCCATTCAGGAACATTTCTCCTTACCTCCTCATTCGAAAGAAAAGATTTATAGTATTTATGTAATCGATAACGATGATCCTTCGCCCTTCGTTTCAACAGTGAACTGACATAACTTAAAACTTCAAGGTTATTAATATCGATGATATTGAGTTTCATGTGTGAACAACAAATAAAAGTTAAATTAGTGTTTAAGTATTAGTTAAAAAATGCATATGATTGAATAAATTGAAAAATCACTGAAACTTTGTCAAGAGCATTTTGAAGCAAGTTGTCTTCCTTTAATTACTTGACACGCTTAAGGTAAGGCAAATTAGTCTTAGTCTTAACGACAACCCTTAACTTATTGGACAATTTAGCTGACTGGATGTTTTCAACAGACTATCTTGTGAGGGGTCAATATGTACAGACAACTTATTGTTCATTGCAACATTCATGTGTTGCAACTTAGAACCTTTAGTGATACCTCTACCTCTTTTCCTGATAGTGATAGTAGAACTTGATAACAACAGAATAATGACAAGAAAAAATTCATTAAACATGTAAATATATATTTGAAAATAAGTGAAATCATAGGTGGTAAAGAGTAACAAACTTAAAGATCCCTCGCCAGTAATTGAGGTAGATAGACGTTGTTGCTGACTAGCTTTATTGGTGGATGAAGCCAGTTGTTGTGGTTGATCTGGTTGTTATAAGGGAGGAACATTTTTGCTAGTTGCCACCTTCTTTCCCTTGTTTTTACCAGATGCCATTTTATTGAATATCTATAATGATATTATTAAATGATTTCTGAATGAATTTCCAATATAGAATATACCTAATTAGAATAACAACATAAAGAACTTGTCAAATTCAGAAAGTCCGTTATTTATATACCTAGGCAGTAAGAAAACAATTTAATTTTATCATTTGTTATTCAAAATATAGGAATAAGAAGTAGATGGAGGATTATTTAACGTAGTTTAGTTGGAGGAGTTGAGCAAATTTCAATTCATAATAAACATGTCAAGAATGTTTGTACTATAACACTCTTTAATCACTTCTCATCCTCAAATGGTGATTACATTATCTCACGAATGGAACAAAATCATCATAGTATGAAAGATTACATTGACGAACATAAAGAGTATGATTTTTATTAGAACTTAAAAGATCAAAGTTGTAGATCCCTTGATGGGATTATTTTGGTTGTTTTCTCCAATCCAAAGTTAGTTAATTAACTATAATCATAAGTTAATTTAAATGGTGGCTTGCCAGTTTTCACATAATATAAGCAACAATCTTATATTAACAAAAAATTTTCCCCTTCAATCATCATCATCAACATCTTCAAAATCATCATCATTAATTATATTTTGATTCGACTCTTCATCACTATTATATTCAACCAAAGTATCATCATTATCATATAATTAATCCTTAATATATTCTTCATCTCTTTCGGCGATAAAATTGGCTTGTACTTCATCTACTTGTACTATAATAAGATTAACATCTCTCCTATGAAATAAAAATATATTTGTATCTTCTATTCGAATGGCTTCATTATTCAAGTTTAATTCAATCTTTTGATATACTTTATCATCATCCTTACTTATTATACCATTATCCCTTTCACAAAAATCGAAGAGACTTTAGTGTTGAAACTTTTGAACAACCTTCTAATTGCTACCCAATATAGTATCATTAAGGTAGAAAACTTGCTTCACTTGACTTACAAGGACAAAAGGGTCATTATCATACCATTTCTTACTAACATTGATGCTAATAATGTTCCCATTCACCTTCATGTCAACAAGATTAAACAATTTGCACCTAAATAAAACAAGCCTTTTATCCTTGATTTAATATAACTCTATTATTTCAGAGATGATATCGTAGAAGTCAATAAAATTGTCGTCATAACATCCCTCAACAACAACCCCACAATTTTGTCTTCTAAGTTGACTATATCGATCTTATATGTGAAATCTAAACCTATTAACAATGCAATCTGTGTATTTTTTTCTCACATATATGAGGCCCATATGTTAAAGAATATAATGCTGTTGTCGGCTCTTGCATGTTATGGTTATGTAACTGTATCATTTGTAGGACCAAAAAGAAATTAGAAGTTAATCTGAGATACAAATTGTCATAAGTTCATAATATTCTATCAACAAATAACTTACTCGATTTCTAAACCATGATAAGAACTTAAGCTTATGCCTTTCTTCAACATTAACAATCCCTTTGGTTCGAATCAAATCTTTGTGCTTTCTATTTAAAAAAGTTAGCAAATATCAGGAATTTAGATTGAATAGCAAAATTTAAATACAAAAATTTGAATAAAAAGTAATATACATACTCCATATATATATCGACTTCCTCGTAATTGTTTAAAATATAACAATGGGTAGTTTTGTATTCGTCCTTAGTTAACTCCACATATTTTCCGACACCAAATGGCCTAACCTTTCGGGAGAAAATTAACAAGCTACCATCTTGATCAAAATCAAAGTTACGTTCTAGTCTATTAAATCTTGCCTCGAAGTCATTTAAGTACATTGAACAAAATGTAAAGCATTCATTCGCCATATAAGCCTCTGCAATAAAACCTTTAGATTGAGCTCTATTATGTACATATCGCTTGAGAGAACATAATAACCTAACAAAATAAATCATATACAATTGTTACCAACTAATAAGTTAAGAAAAAAGGTAGAAGTTGATATAAATTACCTTTTAATAGGGAACATCCATCGAAATTGGACTGGTCCACAAAGTTTTGCTTCGTATGGTAAGTGAAATGCCAAATGCACCATAATTGTAACATCCCACCCCCGATGGGAAGGGTAAAATAGTAATTTGGTCAGGGGTGAGAGTGATTAGGACTGATTTGACATTTTTATGAATACTGGTATTTTTGAATAGTGGAATTGTTGCACATGAAAAATAACTGTACATGCATTCATGATATTTCCTGGTATTTGTGCCTACATGGGATTTTATTTTGGAAATGTGGTTTATGGGCTTAAAAATTTATTCAGAATGGATCATTA
>JANKYE010000005.1:4929059-4940388 GCA_032467995.1 Erythroxylum dillonii | reverse complement strand
TCATAGATTCATTCATACTTTTCATTCATTACAAGGAATCATACCATATTTCCTCATTAAATTTTATTTAATAATTTGTAATTTCCAAGAAAAGTTTGGGGCCCAACATTATATGCTGAAGATCTACTTGGATAGAAAGATAAAAGAGTTTCTTGACCTGAAATAGGGGAACCTCACTGTAGCTGAATATGAGGTGCAGTTCAATGAGTTACTGGGATATGTTACTGCTTTGATTCCGATGAAGGGAGACAAATGTAGATGGTTTGAGGATGGACTGAATATAGAAATTAGAACGAGATTGGCCATTAATAATTTGAGTAGATTTACTATGCTACTAGCAGCTTCAATATGAATTGAGCAGTTATTGAAGAATGGACGAGGAGAGTGCAAGCAGGAGTTTAGATTGAAGAGACAAGGTATGTTCCAAGTTCATTATAGCATAGGCTGAGAGGCGGCTCTATCTATTCTAGTAGAGGTCAGATGTCTAGAGGACAAACATATGGTGGGCAATCGCAATAGATGCCCAGCTGTGAGCATTGTGGGAAGAGGCATAATGGAGAATGATGGAAGATATCGGGAGCCTGTTTGTGATGTAGCTCTTTCGAGCATCAGGTTAGAGATTGTCTTGTCATTGTAGGAGCACAATATGGATGAGAGGAGGACCCATAACTGAAATGACTGTCTAGCAAAGTAGAGCCAGGAGAGCAGGACAGAGAGGCAGAGGTAGGGGTAGAAGGTCCAAATGCCAGAACTGAAATACGAAGCAACCAATCACAGTCTCAGGCTAGGATCTATGCCATTACCAGACAAGAGGCTCAAAATTCCCCTCATGTGGTTGCAGGTGTGTTATATGTTTTTAATTTTGAAGCTTTTGCATTGTTAGATTCAGGGTTCACGCATTCATTTATTACCCTACACCTAGCCTCTAAACTACATTATGAGAGAGAGATGTTAGAATGTGGCTTAAAAGTGAGTACTCCAGTAGGTAGTACTACAATGAGGGGGCAAGTCTGTAAAGGGTGCATCATTTAGGTTGATCAGATGAAGTTGGAAGCTAATTTGATAGTCCTACAATTAAGAGAGATAGATCTTATTATGGGTATGGATTGACTTATTGAATATAGGGTTGTATTGAATTGCTATACTAAAGAATTAATTATTGAATCTCTTAATCAACCATAGGTGATATTTCGAGGTATTAATCAGGCAGTGCCAGCCAGATTAATTTCCTTAATGATACCCGAACTGAGCAGACAATTTAGGATATTCTTATTATCAGGGATTTCCTAGATGTGTTTCCCAGCGAGTTACCCAGATTACCCCCAGATAGGGAAACAGAGTTTATAATCGACCTTGTTCCAAGTACCGCTCCTATATTTTTTCCTATGTATAGGATGGAACCTGTAGAACTTAAGACCTAGTTACAAGAGTTGTTAGATAATGGTTTTATTAGGCCCAGTGTGTCACCTTAGGGTGCTCCAGTTTTGTTTGTAAAGAAGCTTTATGGAACTTTAAGATTGTGTATTGATTATAGGTAGTTAAATCTAGTGATGGTGAAAAACAAGTATCCCTTACCAAGAATTGATGATTTAATTCACCAGTTACATAGAGCTCAGGTGTTTCCTAAACTAGATTTGAGGTTAGGGTACTACCAGTTAAAGATAGCAGAAGCTGATGTATCAAAGGGTGCATTCAAGACCAGATATAGACATTTTGGATTAACGAATGCTCCGACAGCTTTTATCTCACTGATGAATAAGGTATTTCAGCCTTACTTAGATCATTTTTGTGATTGTATTCATAAATAATATTTTAGTGTATTCGAAGAGTAGAGAGGAGCATTTCGAGCTCCTGAGATTAGTTTTACAGATAATGAGAGAGAAGCAATTTTATGCCAAGTTTAGTAAGTATGAATTTTGGCTTGATCAAGAGGTGTTCTTGGGTCATGTAGTATCTGGATAGGGCATACAGGTAGACCCAAAAAAAGTTAAGGCAGTAATGAAGTGGGAAGCCTCGAGAAATGCGTCTAAGATTTGAAGTTTTCTTGGATTAGCTAGTTATTACAGGAGGTTTATTGAGGGGTTTTCATTGATCTCAGCCCCTTTGACAAAGCTTCTGAGGAAGAATGTACCTTTCAGATGGACTGATAAATGTCAAAACAGTTTTGAGGAATTAAAACAACAATTAACCATAGCATCATTGTTAACTATTCCATCTGGATCTGGGGGTTGTATTGTATGCAATGATGTTTCACATAAGAGATTAGGGAGTGTTTTGATGCAATATGCTAAAGTGGTAACATATGCTTCAAGACAATTAAGACCTCATGAGTTTAGCTATCCGGTTCATGATTTAGAGCTTGTTACGGTAGTGTTTGCCTTGAAAATTTGGAGGCATTATTTATATAATGAGACATTTAAGATATTTATTGATCATAAAAGTTTGAAATATTGTTGAGTCAGAAGGAGCTGAATATGAGACAATGGCAACGGATTGAATTACTTAAAGATTATGATTGCACGATTGAGTATCATCTAGGTAAAGCTAATGTTGTAGCTGATGCATTAAGTAGGAAATCTATTAACAGTGTGGCACAAATTCAGACATCGATGTTATCAAACCTAATTCAACAAAGAGCATTGAATGTTGAGTTGAATTTGGGGTAGAATGAAGCATTGATAGCTATGCTGAAACTTAGACCAGTATTGCATGCAAGGATTAGAAAAGCTAAAAGTAAGGATTGTTCGTGAATTGCAAGTACACGGTTGTCGAAGTGAGTAATAAATTAAATAAAACCGAGTCGTGCCCATAGGGGTTCAATTCTACGTTAGCTAACGATGTTTGGAAACAGGTTAGGTGAAATTTTTGGAATTTAAAAGCAATGTAAAGAATTATTAAAAGCTCAAATGAATTTCTAAGCAACTACTAATTAAATGCAACCAAAATAACTATGAATGTGGCATATCTATGCATTAACTAATTAAGAAAAGAGTGCAACAATTGACTAATTAGAAGGATTAACTTCAATGGGGAATGACTTTCTCTTAGGGAATGATATTTTTCTAACTTTAATAGTAAATTAGCTATCCTCCATAAATGAAAAATCCTAACCTTGTCTGTGAAAATCCCTTACTTAAGTTCTTCCTAGATTTTCTTAAGTTCCAAACCTAAACCTTTTATTTTCACCCCCTAAGTTTCTTAGGTCTCCCAACTCACAAGAAATTCCTAGCTAAAATTCCTTCAAAATTTTAGCAAAAACACCCTTTTTTCCAAAGGTGAATTTATACCAAGCAAACTTCTAATAATTCAAAGTAAGAACAATTAAACCCAAGGAAAATCAACAAGTATATGAATTTTCAGTCATGAATTCCAATAATGTTCAATGTTAAAGCATCACCAAAACATCAAATCCCTAAGAGAAATTAAGGTTCTAGCCACAAATCATTATGACCAGCAATCCAAAAGCATAAACCCTAGACAAACTCATGAAGGAATCAAATATAAATGAATAACATAGTTCCAACTACTGCAGAACAGTATTGTCTCCAATCTCCTTGCGTGGTTGCGTTGTTGTCATCTGGAGTCGGTGTGTTGGATGCTAGCTGCGTTTATGAGTAGAGTGGATGCTGGTTGTGTGCATAAGTCTCTGTTGGTGAGTGGAGGCTTGTTCTCTGTTGATGTGTGGAGGCAGCGTTATTGGAGGGGTTTATCCATGAGTGGAGGCTAAGTGAATGGAAAGGTGTAGGCTATGTTTCTTTGTTTCTCTTTATTTCCAAACACCCTAAACCCTCTTCTCTTTTTGCAAAATGTTGGGCCATCCTCCTTTACGTGATTGCCTTCTTTTTTATTTTTCAAACCGCTAGGTTGTCCTCCTTTGCATTACTGCCTTCTTTTTTATTTTTCAAAACACTATTCTGTCCTCCTTTGCGTGTCTCTTTTCCGTGGCAGCCCTCACTTCTTTTGCTTGGCTTATACTCTACGTTTTTTCCCCTTTTCTCTTAAACTAACGCCAAACCTTATCCCTCTATAAGTTGCATTTTCACATAATGCATAGTCTTCAATTTGCTGTTGTTGTATAGCGTTTTGTGCATTCCATATTTACTATCTTTTTGCTCTATTTTTCCAAAAAAACTCCTAACACTCAAAGATAATATAAAAACAAAAATTTAGCATAATATCTATCCCAAAATATTGCACAATTCACCTATATTAATGCATCAAATGAAAGCCTATTAGTCTCTTTATCAAATACCCCCATACTTGAACTATTGTTTGTCCCCAAGCAATTTAAACATAACAAAAAATGTCATCAATTCGTTTTCAAATAAAATCGAGTGTGTGCTTTCATTCAAACTTCAACAAACTCAAGTTTGGAGCTACTACACATATCATAATTTTTTTCATCAATGCACATAAACAAGGTCAAAAGCAAATACCATTGATTAAAGGCACATATAAAATTCAGATGGATTTTCCTCACGTTTTTCACTCAAATCATTCAAGTGTTTAGGGTTAGTGTTTCACTCAAGACTCCCTCTAAAAGACTACACTACCATAGGCTTACATATTCACCAATTCTCTACTACATAAAATACACACCAACATGGATCAAAAGGATTTTTATTTAAGGTTGTAATGGGGTTTGGGTTAAGGTAGGATAAAAAGGTTACGGGTTAATTCACAAGCACTAACAAAGTACTAAGTAAAAGGGAAAAATAAATACAAAGTCTAAGATATGCAAATGAATACATGGGACTACTAGTACTCATCACTAATTAATGCTACTATGTTTGTTTCTTTGTCTCTGTCTTTCTTTTTTTAAAATTATTTTTCTTCTTTTTTCTTTACCTTTTCTTTTTTCTTTTTTTAACTAAAAACAAAAGAAAAAAACATAGCATAAATCAATAAAATATGAGTAGAAGTACCTCTATAAACATCTCAGAATAATAAATAAGCTCAAAGTCCCAAACTATAGACCAAATGATCACTTAGCACTTCATTATACTTGTGATTAGGCAAGGCTAGTGGAGTTTTGGGTTTTTAAGTGTTTATTTTGCAATCAAATAGGGTAAACGTTCAAAAGGGGTTGCAAAGGATAATGTATAAGGTGGGTCATTTAAGCAACTGGGTTTAAAACAAAGAATGCCTTAATCATTTCCATAAAGCATGCATATCATAGTTTCAAATTGGTTCAATGTAAGTTCTAGGGGTAACCTTCCTAGAGGAATATCACACACAACAAAAAACAATGAAATGAATATAAAATGCATTCATGTAGGCCCAAAAGCTCATATGTGCTTATGTGAAAATCGATCAAAATTTTATACATTACCCAATCACTCAAGTATCAAATTATTGACTAAGTTTATGCAACTAACTACTTCAATCAATCCATATGATTCACCTTCCACTTAAGCTGCCTAATTCAAATTCAAGCACACAACTTAATCCTTAGTCCAACTACTATGACAAAATGACATGGTTCAACCTTCATCACAGTTCAAGTGTAAGATTGCAAAAATTTTAAAATCGGTCCCACCCCCACACTTAAATGGGACATTGTACCCAATGACCTAAAAAATAAGGAGATGAGAACATAAGGACTCCCTAGATCAAATAGGGCTTAGTAACTTGAAATTAGAATTCACAGCTCCAATCTTGCATTCCTATAAAAAAACAAAACAGATTAAAAGCAAATAAGGTACTCAAATGAAAGCAATAAAAAGAAACTAAAACAAAAAAGAACTAAAATGAAAGGATAAGATTGGGGTGCCTCCCAACAGATGCTATGTTTAACGTTAATAACTCGATGTAGCCATTTGATCACAGGTCCTTAAGTGAAATGCTTGCAGTGTTTCTTAACTCTTAACTATAATAATGCTTCAATCATTGCCCATTCACTTTGAAAGTTCTTCCATCACTTCCCTAAACTTCAATTGCTTCATAGGAGGTAACATTTTTCACAACAAAGGGCCTCGACCATCTAAAGTGCAATTTACCTAGAAAAAACTTTAATCTCGAGTTGAAAAGCAGAACTTTCTCTGCTGGGGCAAATTCTTTCCTCATGATGTGTTGGTCAGGCCATTTCTTAGTTTTCTTCTTGTAGATTTTGGAGTTCTCATATGCTTCATTTCGAAATTCTTCCAATTCACACAACTGAAGAGACCAATTTTTAATTGATTTTTGCCAATCAAGATTTAACTTCCTAACTGCCTATTAAGCCTTGTGTTCCAACTCCACCGGAAGATGACAAGCTTTTTCAAAAACCAAACGATATGTAGACATGCCAATTAGAGTCTTGAAGCCGTCCTATATGCCCAAAGGGCATCATCAAGCTTGAGAGCCCAATCTTTTCGGTTGGGGATCACCGTCTCCTCAAGAATGTCCTTGATCTCTCGATTTGATTTTTCGTCTTGGCCATTTGACTATGGGTGGTAGGGTAAAGCAACCTTATGATGAACTCCATATTTGGTTAAAAGATTACCCAGAAGCTTGTTGCAAAAAGGGTACCTTCATCACTAATAATGGCCCTTGGAGTGTCGAATCTTGTGAAAATGTTTTTCTTGAGAAATTTGAGAACAACCTTGGCATCATTTGTTGGTGAAGCTATGGCTTCAACCCATTTTGATACGTAGTCCAATGCCAAAAGGATATAGGATTGTCCACAAGATGTGGGAAATGGTCCTATGAAGTCGAAACCCCACAAATCATAGAGTTCTATCTCAAAAATATTGGTCAGAGGAAGCTCATAATGTCGTGAGATATTACTATTTGTTGACATCTGTCACATGTCTTAATAAAAGCATAGCTATCCTTATAAATCGTAGGCTAATAGAAACTAGATTGGAGAACTTTTGTTGTTGTTCTTGTTGGGCCAAAGTGACCTCCATATGGTGATGAATGACAATGCTCTAAAATTGCTTGGACTTTATCTTCCAGGATACATCTTCGAATCACTTGTTCGGGGCCTCTCTTGAATAGTAAAGGCTCATCCCATAGATAAATTTTTGCATCAAATAGGAACTTTTTCTTTTAAAATAGATTTAAATATGGAGGAATCAAACCTGTAGCTAAATAATTCACCACATCGACAAACCATAGAAGCTTTCATTGACTCTGAATAACTGCTCATCTATGAAAGTCTCTTAGATAGGTATTGGTGGCTTTGATTCCTTAGCTCTAATCGAGATAGATGGTCGGCAACTGCATTTTCTGGCCCCTTTTTGTCTTTGATCTCCACATTAAACTTTTGCAAAAGCAACACCCATTGAATGAGCCGCGACTTAACATCTTTCTTTGCAAACAAATATCAGATTGTCGCATAATCTGTGAAAACCACAACCTTGGACCCAATGATATATGGCCGAAACTTGTCCAAAGCAAACACAATTGCTAACATTTCCTTCTCTGTAGTAGTGTATTTTTGTTGGGCATGATCCAAAATTTGGCTAGAGTAGTAGATAAACTTGAACACTTTCTCTCACCTTTGGCCTAAAACTGCTCCTACTGCAAAGTCACTTGTATCACACATGATTTCAAACGGTTGTTGCCAATCAGGTGTGATCATCACAGGAGCTGAAATTAACTGCATAACATGTACTCTAATCATATTTCTGCTTACTTCCGTAAGCTAACCTATTGGTCTCTATTTCCAAATCTAACTTCAAAAATCACTTAAATACCATATTTTACCCATTCTAACTTACCAATTTCTTCAAAACACAATCTCACCCAATTTAATTCACCATATCATAATCATGCATAATAAGTTATAGTTATGACCCATGTCTAGAATCCATACCTCCACTTGTTCCTTAATTTTCACATAGAAAACGTTCAAATTCAAGTCTTCTGGAATTTTGTTCCCGTATATCTCTAGTTTCCATATTATCAAAAATCATGCCATTTGAACTTCTAAATCATGAAACATATACCAAATATCACAAGCTTCTTCAACACAGGAATAGTATCGAGTTACCATTTTCAATCCCAATTTCCAATGTCATTCATCCAGAATTAGGTCTAGGTTTCTTCTAAAGATTTTTAATCTATGTCTTAAGTTTGATCTCCAATTTGAATCAAACAATTTGGAGGTTTGTAGGTTGAGTTATGGCCAAAATAATAGGATTGGTTTAAATTAACCTAAGACAGAATTCCACTACACATTCCTTTCTTGTCATAATCAACCAATTCCATTTAAAGAAACATCAAAGTAATACCAAGACGCCATTGATCTTAAACACATCCATCTCACTCAAGAAAGCCCATAAAAAATAAAAATTTAAGGTGGGAAACTTACCACTTTTTCCTCCAATCTTTTAGGTATTTGATGAATACTTCAAGATTCCTCCAAATCACCATCAAATTCAATAAAAAATGACTACACTCTTCTTCCTCTCTCCTTGGCTGATTTTCACCCTTGGCTTTTCTTCTTTTCCCTTTCTTTTTTTGTCCCTCAAGTTACTATCTCATCACTCTCACGTTTATGTTAAAAGAATGAAGCAAAATGTTGCTTTTATACTCATTTAATGGGTTACACATGTCACCTTCATATTTGTAATCACTAATGACTCATCACACACATGTCATTTTCTCATTGGTCTCTCTAATGAATCATCAATCCACTAATATCATGTAAAAAGACCAAGTTGCCATTAATGAATGCAAAAAGACCAAATTCCCTTTAATACATTTAATTCACAAACTAACCGAATTAAATCCTGAAATTATTCCACAATTGACTTATTATCAAATTGACCATGAAATACTCTAATTAGGTCTATTTATTGATTAGATACTAAAAAAAGAATCGAATGGGTTTAGAATCCTCAATACTCATTATTTTCCAAAAAGGAGATTTTAACCCAAACTCTTGGAACTCCCGAAATTTATCTAATTGGACTTACTTTCGATCAATTTCAGTATCATTAGATTCAAATACCTATTTCGGGTATTTTTCAACTTTTCGGGGTTGAGCCCCCAAAAACACTATTCAGGTGAAAATACTATTAACTCGAATTCACTATTCATCCAGAAATACTTTTCATTGAAATCATCCGAATTCCATTTAAAAGTGTCACATAAATCTTCAAAGAACATTTTGAGGCTTTAAAAGTTTGTTTGGACTCATTATGTAGCTTTTCAAAGTTTTCAAAAATTTTCCAAGAAATTTCCGATCGAGTTTAGAATCATCTCTGGTTTATCCGTGATCTCCGCTTTAACCTCAATAATACATTTAAACACTTAAATTACTCTAGTACACCATAAATAGAGCATACTTGGTCGTGCGTTGTAACACTACCAAAATAACTAGACCTACGACTATAGCAGTGGCAAGTCTAGGTCAATCCAATAGAGATTAGATCCATTTACTTTCTTAAATGATCTGTATAAGTAAAAGCGGGTTTTGGTTTGATGCAAATTATAAAACAAAGTAAAATTAAATATATAAAAACAACTCAAATTTAATAGCAACAAAATGATAAAATTGATGAATGGGTTGAAATCGGGTTCTTTAGTTTAATCTAAACCTAAGCACAATTTCACGTATGTCATTGAATTATCACCTTCTCACCTCTCTTAAGACTATTAGTCGTGAATTAACGATAAGCACTATTAATCCAATTTTTCCTTAGGTTGTAATTAATCAAGAAGAGCTCGTTAATTAACCCTAACTATCAGGAAACCTAGAACAAGCCCTCTAAGTTTATCCGGATAGCCGCATTATAAGTGAGAAAATTGTACTAATCTAAGCAATAATCACACAAGCTCTGATTGCTTAACTTTTATGTTATCCCTATTGATTTAATATCGTTAGTTGCCACTTACGACCTTCAACATGACCATTACATATTGCACTCAAATTCTAGCTATGAGTTTTCATGAAAAATGATTCAATAGAGCATTAAAATCATTCTCATATAATACTCAATCAATCCATACAAGATAACTTAAACAATCCGAAAAGAGGGAAAGAAAACGATACATAACACTGATATGTTTTGTTGGACCCCGATCTTTAAGTGAAATTTAGAAATATTAAATAAACTTGAATGAGTGTTTTAGTATATGTTTTGTGTTATAGAAGTAATTATACTTAAAGGAAATTGATAAGAAAAGAAATCGATTAGTTTTGATGACTTTGATATTTGAATAGATTTGTATGAGTTATGAAAGTAAAGTGAATGAGTTGATTGAAATGGAAGTTGAAAATCAAGAAATAAAGAGAAAAAATGTGAGAATTTGAAGAATTTAGAAAGTTTGACTTTTGGGGATGCATAGTTGACTTTTTGATTTAGGTAAAATTCGAGATAATGATCTTTATGAAACTTGTAGTTTCTGTTGAGAGCTTTCTGTCGCCATAAAATTTGATATTTTTCGATATCGGGAGTGAAAGTTATGATCTTTCAAAGTTAAGTGTAATTTGTTTTGGTTTTGAAAATGTTTTAAGTGTAGGGTTGTGTATACTGTGCTTTGAGGCCAATCGTCGTACTGATGTAGTTTGAATTGGAATAAGTGGTCTACATGAAAGTCGTAGCTTGCCTTTCAATCTTTCCAACGCTATAAAGTATGCAATTTTTGGAGTGGGAATTGCAAGATATGAAATTTGGAAGTTTGGTTGTAGTATAGGATGACAAATTACAGGGCAGAAACTTTGATTGAAAAATTAACATAGTTAGAGGTTGAAATTGCCTTTAAGTTCTTCATGAAAGTTTTAGATTATGTTTTGATCTTTACATTGATGTAAAGTATGCAATTTTTGGACCATCGAATGTGAAGTTATGATTTTTGGAAGTTTCTGTTACTGTTTTGAGATGACAAGTATAGGACAGAACCTTTGACTGAAAATTTGAATCCCTTATAGGCAAAATTGGTTTTTGGGTCCTTCATGGAAGTTGTAGAGCTTCCTTTTAGCTTTCCATAGATACCAAATTTGTCAAATTTGGATTTCGGGATCAAGAGTTATGATTTTTGGAAATTTCGGTTAGATATATATATGAAAAATCCTTTTGTTTTTGCTATTCTCCTCCCCTGATCCGACCCTTGTTCAATCTTTTGTTTATAATTTCTCTGTCTGACATCCGATTGACTTGGTTTTCAAAGCGTTGGATTCCTAAGACAATTATTTACATCATGAGGGGAAATTTATAATTTTTGAGATTAAATTGAAAGAGATTGATTTAATCAAATTGAGTTGGGAAATTTACTGAACATGGTTTAGTATTTTGAGAAATTCTTGATCTGTGGAGATTCGATTGAGTTGATTCTTGAGGCAAAATAAAATTGAGACTTGGGGCTACAAATCATATGAAGGAAGTTAATTTTAATT
>JANKYE010000005.1:4912570-4928959 GCA_032467995.1 Erythroxylum dillonii | reverse complement strand
TAAGATTGGTATGAGACAAAAGCATTAAAACCTTAGGACAAGTGTCATTTTCAAGGAAAAAGCCAAAAGAAGAAAAAAGACAATTTAGCATTCAAAGCCTTGCTAGTTTTTCAATCCATTATCCAAATTTCGGTCCTCCTTAAAAGAGCCAATAATCCAAGACCAAATGACAGTACTTTTCACTACTGAAATTCAACCGATTCGCCACTTGACGATTTTTTCGGTCCGGGAATTTTCTCCGGAAAATTCCAGAAAATTCCTATAATTCTCATAAAATGTAAAACACACAATAACTCACTCCAATAAATTTTCCAATCACAATTACCACGTTAATCACAATAAAATGCCGTTTAGGCCCAATTACCGAGAATGTCATGTATGCATGTATAGTTATTTCATGTGCACAATTTCACTGTTCACCAGTACCAGTATGCATGAACAATATTAAGTAATCCCTATCAATCTCATCCTACGCCAATTTACTATTTTACCCTTCCTGTCGGGGGTGGGATGTTACAACTTGTATGTGAATGTGATGAACTAAATGTTTCATGATACGATTGATTATGAGAGATGCATTCCATACATGAATACATGATCAGATAATGAGAGTTATGACTGGAGTAGCCACAAAAAACGAGCTTAAAGCTCAGATTGTGAAAAAGAGCTTAAAGCTCAGAAAGTGTATAAGAGCCAAAGGCTCACTATGTAAAATGAGCCGGTATCCCTAATGGATACGGGACAGTATAAATGAGCCCGGTATCCACAATAGATATGGGACAGTTTAGGCACTCGATTACAACAACGAAAAATTTGAAAAGAGTCACATAAGCATTTCATATGCATTTTAATAAGTATGTTTGATTGATTGAAATGCAAAATTGCCTATTCTTAAGTGAGAATGTGATATGTGATCATTTATGCAAATTTGTGAACTATATGTTATATGTATGACGTGTTGCATGAATTGAGTGAACCATCGGTGATGGTTACCTCATTGAGTTCACAAAAATCATCGAAATTGCAACGTTGACTTTTCAGGACCGAGAGACGAATCTAGCTACTGAGAGATGCTACACATAGTGTAGACTTGTGATTTGGGAAGAGAAGCCATGGCTCAAAGGCTGGTCAGCTGGGTTTTGGATAGATTAGATAGATTTTGTGTATTTCCTCTTTCATGTGGCACTTGTGTATTAGGCTTTGATGATGTACATGTAAGGAATGTTAAAAGACACATTATAGACCTTTAGTTTTTATAAAATGAAAAGAGGAAATTTTGGATTTTAAAATATTTTGAATTTCTTAATGACACTCATAAGAGAATAAAATATATGATGCCATGTAAAGTGAATGTTGTGATTGATTATAGCGCGCAATTGTTATAAGTTATATACTGGAATGTCCTTAAGACGTCTTGGTATATACCCAAGGGTAAGGAGGTGCTTCACAGAGGTAGGGGTAGAACTAGTTCAGTAGGTCCTAGTACCAGAACTGAGATGCAAAGCTACCAGTCACAGTTTGAAGATAGGATCTATTCCATTACTAGACAAGAGGCTCAGAATTCCCCTTATGTGGTTGTAGGTGTGTTATATGTCTTTAATTTTAGGCATTTGCATTGTTAGATCCAGTGTCTACACATTCAATTATTACCCCACTTCTGGCATCTAAATTGCATTGAGAGAGAGAGATGTTAAAAAGTGGCTCCGAAGTGAGTACTCTAGTAGGTAGTACTACAATGGGTGGGGAAGTGTATAAAAGGTGTATTATTTAGGTTGATCAGGCGAAGTTGGAAGCTGATTTGATAGTCCTACAGTCTAAAGAGATAGATCTTATTATGGGTATGGATTGGCTTACTGTACATAGGACTGTAATGAATTGCTATACTAAAGAAGTAATTAATGAATCTCCTAATCAACCATGGGTGATATTTCGAGGTATTAGTTAGGTAGTACCATCCAGATTAATTTCCTCAATGAATGCCTTTAAATTGATTCGAAATGGAGGTGAGGCATACTTAGCCTATGTAACTAATACTCGAATTGAGCAGAAAATTCAGGATATTCCTGTTGTCAGGGATTTCCCAGATGTGTTTCCGAATAAGTTACCAGGATTACCACTAGATAAGGAAATAGAGTTCATAATTGACCTTGTTCCGGGTACCACTATATTTGTTCCTCAATAGAGGATGGCACCTGTGGAACTTAAGGAACCTAAGACCCAATTGCAGGAGTTGCTGGATAAGGGTTTTATCAGACCTAGTGTGTCACCTTAAGGAGCTTTAGTTTTGCTTGTAAAGAAGAAAGATAGGACTTTGAGATTATGGATTGATTATAGACAGTTAAATTAGGTGACGATGAAAAACAAGTATCCCTTACCAATAATTGATGATTTACTTGACCAGTTACTGACCAGTTACAAGGAGCTCAAGTGTTTACTAAATTAGAATTGAGGTCAGGGTACTATCGGTTGAAGATAGTAGAAGTTGATGTACTAAAGAGTGCATTCAGGACCAAATATGGACATTTTGAGTTTTTGATGATGCCTTTTGGATTGACGAATGTTCTGACAACTTTTATGGCACTGATGAACAAGGTATTTTAGCCTACTTAGATCATTTTTTGAGTGTATTCATAGATGATATTTTGGTGTATTCGAATAGTAGAGAGGAGCATTTTGAGCACCTGAGATTAGTTTTACAGATAATAAGAAAGAAGTAATTGTATGCCAAGTTTAGTAACTATGAATTTTGGCTTAATCAAGTGGTGTTCTTGGGTCATGTAGTAACTGAACAGGGCATACAAGTAAACCCAAAGAAAGTTGAGGTAGTAATGAAGTGGGAAGCCCTGAGAAATGTGTCTAAGATTTAGAGTTTTCATGGACTAGCTAGTTATTACAGAAGGTTTGTTGAGGGGTTTTCATTAATCTCATCCCCTTTGACAAAGCTTCTGAGGAAGAATGTACCTTTCAGATGGACTGAGGAATGCCAGAAAAGTTTTGAGGAATTAAAACATCAATTAACTACAACACTGGTGTTAACTATTCCATCTAGATCTGGGGGTTATATTGTATATAGTGATGCTACACACCAGGGATTAGGGTGTGTTTTGATGCAATATGGTAAAGTGATAGCATATGTTTTGAGACAATTAAGACCTCATGAGTTTAACTATTCAGTTTACGATTTAAAGCTTGCTACAGTGGTGTTTACCTTAAAAATTTGGAGACATTATTTATATGGTGAGACATTTTAGATATTTACAGATCATAAAAACTTAAGATATTTATTAAGTTATAAGAAGTTAAATATGAGACAACGATAGTGGATTGAATTGCTTAAGGATTATGATTGCACGATTGAATACCATCCTAGTAAAGTTAATCTTGTGGCTGATGCCCTAAGCAGGAAATCTAATAACAATGTGGCAAAAATTCAGACATCGAGGTTACCAAACCTAGTTCAACTATGAGCACTGAATGTTGAGCTAAATTTATGGGTAGAATGAAGCATTGATAGCTACGTTGAAACTTAGACTAGTATTACATGAAAGGATCAGAAAAGCTCAAAGCAAGGATCCCTAACTAGTGAAGCTTATAGAGAAGTTGAAACAGAATCTAAGTTCTGAATTTGAGTTAAGAGATGATACCTTACGGCTGAAGAAAAGATTATGTGTACTTGATGTTGTTGATTTGAGAAAAGAGATTTTGGAGGAAGTTTACGTGGCAGCTTATGCTATGTATCCTGTTACTGCCAAGATGTACAATACTCTGAAACAACATTTTTGGTGGTTAGGAATGAAAAAGCAAGTGGCTGAATATGTTGCTAAATGTTTAATATGCTAGCAGATTAAGGCCGAGCATTAAGCTCCAGTTGGAAAGTTATAGACATTACCTATTCCAGAATGGAAATGAGAAAGAATCATAATGGATTTTATTATGGGTCTATCGGGAACTTCAAGGCAACATGATGCCATATGGGTTATTATCGATAGATTGAAAAAATTATCTCATTTCCTACGTGTGAGAGAGAACAATACATTAGATCAGTTAGCTTAGAGATATGTTAATGAAATAGTGAGATTACATGGAGTCCCAGTGTCTATTGTATCAGGCCGGGATCCCAAATTTATCTCTAGATTTTGGTGTAGTTTACAAACAACATTAGGTGCGAAGTTGAACTTTAGTACAACATTCATCCTCAAGCAGATGGACAGAGTGAGAGAACGATTAAGGCTATTGAGAATATGCTCAGAGCTTGTGCTTTGGAGTTTCAAGAAGCGTGGGATGAATATGTTGCGCTCATTGAATTTGCATAGAATAATCATTATCGCAGTAGTACTGGTATGGCTCCATATGAAGCATTATATGGTAGAAATTGTCGATCACCTCTGTACTGGGATGAGGAAGCCCTATGGATTATTGAAGGCCCAGAGTTGATTCAAGGCACTGTGGATAAGGCAAAACTAATTTGTAGTAGGATTAAGGCAGTGCAAGACAGACAAAAGAGTTATGCAGATCAACATAGGAGAGATGGAATATCAGGTAGGAGATAAGGTGTTCTTGCAAGTGTCACCATGGCAAGGAGTGCTAAGATTAAAAAAAGGTAAAATTGAGTCCTAGATACATTGATCCTTATGAGATTACTAAGAGAATAGGACCATTAGCTTATAAGTTAGCATGACCGCCAGAGATGGCTCATATATATAATGTGTTTCATATTAGTATGCTTAGGAGATATTGATCAGATCCGACGCATGTGTTACTAGCACAGGAAGTTGAAATTGCAAGTAATTTGAGTTATGTTGAAGAACTGGTACTTTGGAGGTGTCATTCGAGGGAAGAGACCATATGAGAAACTAAGGAGAACAAGAGGAGTCAGTAACCCCATCTATTTGATCAATCAAATAAGAATTTCAAGGACGAATTTCTTAAGGGGAAGAATTGTAATAGCCTGTTTCCATACTAAGGGTTAGAACCTTAGACTATTGCTGATTTAGAAACGTTGCAAGGATATTATATGCACTCAATTGACATATTCTATGTTATGAAAGGTTTAAAATGGTTATGATATGATTATGTATTGTTTATGTCTTGAATTTTGGTTTGATGGATTACAATTAGTAATTTGGAATTAATTGTTACCATTGGGAGATTAATGAATTAATATGTACATTTAGACTAGGAAAAATGTCAAGTGACAAGACAAGTTGACACATGGTAGTAGAAATAAGTGACATATGGCAGTAGGATTGAGAGACAAATAGATTAGATAATTGAATGAAAAATGGCTTAGGTAATTAGGGGGCTTAGGAAACTATAAGACAAATGGGCTAGTTATAGAGTGACAATTTGTAGCTTATAAAAGAGGACATGTAACTTATTCCTTTGGATGACAAGTGTCTCAACACTTACCACACACCTACATCCACGACACAAATACATATGAATGACCATATTTTCTCTTATTTTTGTTACATGCCATCATCTTCTTCCTCCCTCATTGCCGACATAAACACCCAACCCTCACAACTTTGAGTTTTGCCTAAAATTCTACACTTTGCCACTCCAATATTCTGTTATCTTCATCTTATTGCTGAAACTCGTTTCCATTCCCACCTTGTTCTAGGAATTTTGCTTACAAGCTTGGAGGGCTAGGATAGCTTGTTTATTGAGGTAGAGTTAGAGTTAAACAAGTAAGTGAAAATTCTAATCTTTGTGGCAAGTGTGATAGAAATTTTATGACGAATTAATTGGGCTGAATTACATGAGGTATTGATGATGAGGTTGTGCCGAAAATTAATGGATGAATTGATTACTTTTCTGTTTTGTTTTGTGAGATTTGAATTTTAATGAAGGTGAATTTATGCAAAAGAAAGGTGCTACTGAAGTGTTCTTGAATTTGGAAAGAAAAACCCTAGGACTACATGTATGATTGTGAATGATAATTTCTGTTTTGGTTTTTGATACATGAAAGACAGATAGTTTATGAGTTGTGTTGGACCCCGAAATTTTTTTAAATTATTTATTATTTGTTTAATTATTATTTATGATTTTTATTTTAATTTATTTTATTTTCTTAGAATTGAGTTCATTAATTTAGTGGGCATAAATAGAAATTAGAAATTAGATGGAAAGATTAGAATTAAGTTAGAATTAAGGAGTTAGTAGATGAAATAAATGAAGGAGGGTAAAATTGGAAGAATTAAGTAAGTGAAGGGAAAAATGGGAAAAACAAGAATAAAATGATCTTGAATTAAGAAGGAGAGAAGAGAGAGTCATGGAAGAGATGAGAAAAGAAAGAAAAACGTGAGAGAAGAAGAAGGAAAGAAGAAAGTTGTGAGAGAAGCTAGAGAAGAAGAAGAAAAAGTGGGAAGAAGAAGAAGGAAGAAGATTTGTTCAAGGTAAGTTTCATTTTTCTTCTTGCTTTGTTAGAAAAGGAGTGAGAAAGAGAATGGGATTTATGTTGGGAATGAAGGAAGGAAGAAGATGACTTAAGAGATCCATTTGATTTAAGGGTTTCTAAACTAGGGTTTTGGTGTTGCTAACCTAGACAAACTATAGGTAGGTTAGTTTAAGCTTCATTTGTATCCTTTTATGATTATTGAAGCTTTATAAATTTTTATGAAATATTGCTTTGAATGAGAACTTGGTTTGTTTAGGAAACTAAGGAAACCTAATCCACGAGCAAGAGGAAAGGCAAGCTTGACTTGGATTTTTACAAGCCAATTAGGTGGGTAATTTATTTATAGTTGTTGTGTAATATGAGCAAAATCCCTTGCATGTTTATTGTGTGCTAAAATGGCTTATTTTTAATTATTGTGATTATTGAAAATGCGTCGTGATTATGATCATGTTATGCCTTGAAAAATGTCATGGCATTTTGTATAAATGGACAGAGGAAAAAGCATGAAAGTATGAAAATGTATGGAAATGAATTTAGCTTCGAAATTTAATTGTGTTTGAGCAAAAGAGGAACCGTTTCGTTAGTAACGTGCACGTCGACCAAAATCCTTCTCCCGACTGCCCGCTTGTGCATATGAGATCCAAAAACTGGACTCATTTCGTTCATGGTCTATACTTCGGCTTCACCATTTCTTTTCACGGAACCCTCAAGCCATTTGTTTATGCATTTGCATTTTGATTTATTAAGTTATGATGCAAGTTAAGTGTTATGCTTTGATGATGAGCTACACCTGATATGTTCTATGTGATGACTTTTTGAACTATGAGTTGTCAATTAGAATTGTGAATTTTGAATTTACATTGCCAGATTAACATAAGATGTGTATGCCTATATGTATATACACATATATGTTTGATTGTGTGGCTCGTTGCGAATGACTATAAATATATTAGCCACTGAGGTTGCAGCTCACCCCATCATTTTCACTCCTTAAGTGCAAAATGAGAAGGTTAGCAATCCTTGCAAAGCATTTAGACAAACTTCAAGATAGTTAGCTTTTGTACTAAGTTAGTGACTGTATTTTGGATAGCTTTATAAGCATATCAACCATTGAGAATCCATTTGTATTTTGTATTAAGATATTGATGTGTATGTTGATATATAACTAAAGCTTGTTCAAACTCCATTTAGTTGTATAAAGAGATTTGGAAATGAAGAAGTTCATTTGTGTATGTTTATGCCTATCTTGTGGTTGAGGATGGGAACTAGAAATATATGTTAGTGTATGATTGAATTGGATTGGTAATGTGTATAAGTGCAGAGTTTTACTATGAATGTTGGAATTTCTGGGTTTCGGATGCAAAAGTTTTGCCACGGTGTATTTGTCCCAAGAGGTCCTTGGGTTAATCTGGGGACTTTGCCGTGGCGTATTTGTCCCGAAGGTTTCGTCGGCTAGACCTTGAACCTTCGCCACGATGAACTTCTCTTGAAGGGTTCTTGGAATTGTTTCCATGGCTCCGCCTGTAACATCCCGTTTCCATCCAAAGGGTTAGAACCCTAAAAATTTGGTACATGTGAGATCAATTAGAGAAATTGGGATAACACATCTCATGCTCATGCATTACATAAGGTGCACATGCACATGAATAGTGAATCCTTGCACATAACAATAATTGTACATGCATTCATTGACATTCCGGGTATAATTGTAAATAAATGTGATTGTTATTGAGAATTTTGGTTTGCTTGTATTGAAAATTTGGAGAGTGTAGTTGTTGAGTTCAAATTTTTGGAGAATTTTGGGAAAATTTTCTGAAAATTCGGGGTAATTTTTGGACTAGGAAAAATGCCAAGTGGCCAGATAATTGTTAAATGGTAATAGAAAGCACTGTCAAATAGTATTAGAAATTTTGATACACGACTTTAGGAATTATTGACAAGTGTCATTCATTGGAAATTGGGTTTGAATGGATTAGTTTAATAAGAGAAGTATAGTTGAATGTATGGGAGTTGGACATGTGGCAAGTGACAAGTGTCACTTGCCTAACCATGTCTTAAACCTTGTTTTTTTTTTTAATTCATAACCCCCCCTTTTGGTAGTCTTCCACGATGCTTTTCAAGTAAGGAGGCTAAATAGTTGTTTTCTTCTTAATTTCCTCTCCTTCTTCGTGATTTGCTCCCTCCCTCTCATCCATTTTCATTTTTCTACATTCTCTTCTAACCTCACCAACATTTCACCTTGTTCCCATCTATCAATTGCCACTTCCATCTTGTTATTTCTTCAATTTGCCACAAACAAAACCTAGTTTTTCCTCCTTCAGGGTGATGAAAAAGTGATGCTTGGGAGCTAGGGTTGAGTGAGAGTTTGAAGAGTTGGAGCTAAACCTAGTAAGTTTTGCTTTTAATGTTATGGGTATTGTTAAACTAAACTAGAATGATGGGTAAAATTGAGATTGGATGCCTTGATTATGTGAATTGTATGTATAGGTCATGAATGATGGAAAACCTAGGTAAAGTTCTTGCTTATATATGTGTGTGATGATTAATGATGTAGAATTTGATATAGAGATGTTTTGGATGTTAGAGTTTGAATATAATGACGATTGGATGAGTGTAGAAAATGGCTTATGAATGGATATTTATATATGTTCTATTTTTGGTTAATGCTAAATGATAGATCATGATTTTTTTGTGAGTCATTGATTGAGTTGAATTGAGTAGAGAATGATGAGGAATTGTAATGGAAGAGTTAAATTAGGTAAAAGAAGAGTTTGATGTACAAGAATTAAAGTTGGAAAAATCTGGAAATTTTCCCTTGAGTATGCTTCAATGTATTAGCCATAACTTCTTCTATCATTGTACAATTGAGATGATTTTTGGTTTGGGTTAAACTAGAGACATTAGGCTACATTTATTGTGAAGACAATGATTTTTAATTTTGTCTTTAATACTTCCAAAGTTTGACATGAATTAAGGAGATTAAGTGCAGCAAAAGTTATGGATGAATGTTCTGTTGTGTTATGTATTGAGTGTGTGGTAATGCATTATATTTGGGTGTTTATGATCAAGTGGGGAATATGAGATGTGCATGGATGATGTTGAGTTGAAATTGGGTATATTTGATGGAGTTATCCATAGAGATAATGGTTTAAATGAGTTGGGATTTGGAAGTGAACGCATTATGATTTGTGTTTAAATGGATATGGAGTGATAAATGCTTAAGAATAGGTGAATTTGGGGTGCTTAAGAGTGTATGGAAGGTTAGAATGGGTTTGGGACCCTTTGGAGGAGTTTTAGAGGTGAAAATTGTAGTTAACCCGAAGGTTACATGGCCTGCCCGCGTAAATTTACACGGGTCGTGTTTTTTTGGGGCGCAGGGACACATTTCACCCGAAGGTTACACGACCTGACCGTGTAAATACGCACGGTCCGTGTGTTTTGACCAGAAAACGAAAAAAATTTCAAATTATGGTCTTCATGAAATTTGTATCCCTAGATGTCTTGTTTCTAATCGTCCAAAAACAAAGTCATTCCGACATCTATGGTGAAAGTTATGGCTCTTACGCCAACATAGGTTCGTTATGAGTGAAGACTTGAACATGGTTGCTCCTTTTGAGCATAACTTCTTTTATAGACCTCCAAACGAAATTATTCTTGAAGAAATAGATTCCTAACACATTTTCATATAACCCCATGAAAAATTGTGGCATTTGGAATTGAATTGGAAAAGTTTGATCGAAAGAAAATGAAGGAATCTGTTTGAGAGTATGAACCGGTGTGTTTTCATTGAACATGTCTGGGTATTTAGTTCATATCTTGATCTTTAGTCATCCAAATGGGATGGTTTTTGATTTACAGTAAAGTAGAGAAATAGGACTATGAAGTGTCTGAAGAAGTCGAATTTTGATTCATTCTCTAAGATATTCAAAATTTGGACGGAAAAAGGTGCATAGTGCACTGTTGTTATATGTGAATAACCGATCATGTTCGAGGTATATCTTCCTATTTACTGAACCAAATTGAGTGATTTTGGTGTCAATGGAAACATAAGACATAGAGGAACACTTTGCTTGAAGAAAGTATGACCAAATTACATCAGTTTCACTTTCTGATTTCTTGTGAATTGTAGACCCGAAAGTGTGATTTGAAAAATCTTAGAAGTGAGACAATGAGAAAGGAATGGAGATTTTAATGGTTTTACTTAGGCATAAACCTAAGTATAAGTTATACTTAGATGAGTTATGAAATGGGAATGATTTTGTAATGAAATTATTAGTAAAATACCCAGGATTGTCATGACCATGCATTATACATATTTCATTTCAGTTATGCTCATTATAAAACACCTATGATTGTACAAAATGTAATGAATGTGTATCTTGCATAAATGGGTTACGCAGGCTAAATGTCTGCATTCAGGAGTTCTCAGAAATTAGAAGACAATGCTAATCTGGAGCGTACTGTAAGTAGACCGAGATGGTCTCATTTCATTATTTGTTCTGTTTTGAATTTTGTATTGATTGGTTACTAAATACGTATACGAATGGTAATGATTGTGTTGAATTCCGGACAGGAGGTCTGATGTTGTGATGTTGATGGGATATTGAAGTGCTAATTGTATGTGAATGAGATGAAATAAATGTGCATTATATAGTTGCTAAATTCCAGACCACGGTCTAATGACAAATGTGTTTTGAATGTGCATTTGCATATGTATGAGAGTGTGTTTCTCAACCGTGCATTATATGGTTGCTAAATGCCGGACCACGGTCCGATGACAAATGTGTTTTGAATATGCATTTACATATGAATAAAAGTGTGAATTCTCAACACTACTGTTGAATGCCAGACTAAGGTTTGATGATTTGGGAATAAATAAGTTTATGCAAATGTGAGTGATGCATTTCATTTCATGAATGTATGAAATATAATGGCTGTTGTAACCAGAGTAACCACCGATCAGAGCTTAAAGCTCAATGAGTGAAAATGAGCTTCGAGCTCAAAAATGAATCAGAGCCTCAGGCTTAACGTTTAATGAGCCCTGTATCCCCCAAGTGGATAAGGGACAGTTATCAATGAGCCCTATATGGGATAGTTTAGGCACATGGTCACAACAAAATAACAAACGAAAAATGGGTCTCATAGGCACTGCATATGCATAATATGAGTGATTAAATTGTATTGAATGTGAAGTGTGCAATGTATAACGATGTGAATTATGCGTTATGTGATTGGGTGAGCCGTCGATGATGGTCATTCACTGAGTTTGCAAAACTCACCCAAAATTTGCAAATATTTTTTAGGACTTTGAAGACTACCCCGTTAGGCAAATGGGAGTATATCTATTGCATGTGAGTGAAGGAAGAGGTCAAGACCAGTTACGTCTGCTTTCTGTATTTTATTATTTTGTAAAATTTTGATTTCCACAATTTTTATATGAACAATGGATTCCAAAATTTTTGCACCATGTGTATACAAATGGATTTTTGTTATAATGTAAAGTTTTTATGAATGAAATTATTTTATCTTTGTAATGGGCCACAAATGGCTATTGAAATCCTATTAAGTATATTGTTATGACTGAAAATGTTTATAAATGAAAGTGGGCCTGATTTGAATATCGATTTCCACAAAATATGTTAGTGATTTTAAAAAAATTATGCCGACTTTTGACTGTTTCAGTGCTCTAACACACCACCCTTGCGGGGCATTGACTCGGATATCACCATCGATGTCATGTTCAGGTCTTGCGGGAGTGGGGTGTTACACCGCTCGACGAATAATACTTTGCCACGGTGAACCCACCAAATGTTGCCGCTGAATTTCTTATAAATTAAGTACAATCGGCTTTTCTTTCACTTGATCCTCACTCGACAGTCTTGAGCGGTCGGCTCAGGATAGGTAATGGGACCCGGGCCCAACATTGTTTGGCATCAGAGCTTAAGGTCTTTTTAAGGATTCCTAGGTTTAAAATGCATAGTTGTATAAATTGTTTTGATATGTGATTAATTGGTTGCATTGTGAATTGATTGATTGCATTAATTGACATGCATACATGTAGGAAATAAGATTAAAATGAAACATAAGCTAATCATTAATTTTTAAATTGAAGGATTAAGATGCCACCTCGTAGAAGAACATGAGGAGTTCTGCAAGGATCAATTGCACCTGACGCTCTACCTAGAGAGGAGGGTACCGATGAGTCTAGAGTCCCAAAAAATGCTAAGGCATTTGTAGGGCACGGTAGTGGACTTTCTCGACCACAGACACTGAGGTCTCCTCTTTCGCAGGAGCAAGAGCCTACCCCATTAGATCCTCGATTGTTCCAGGCCTTTGCTCAGGCATTTGTCCAAGCCATGGGTGTAACATCTAGTTCTCATACTAAGGGTTAGAACCTAAAAATTCGATACATGTGAGCTCAAAGAGAGATTAAGGAAATGCATTTTTTGGCTCATGCAAAATTTTAGCAAATATGCACATAAATATTAAATCTTTGCATATAAAAATGATGGTACATGCAGTCATTGACAACTTTCGGGTATAATTGATTTTAAATGTGATTTTATTGAAAATGAGAAGTAGGGGGAGTAGAAAGAGTGATCTTGGTATGAGTTGTGATAAGGAAAGATGTGGAAACAAAATTGGTAGTTGATCTGGGAAATGTTCACTGAGTGTGCTTCGGCCTGCTAGTTATAACTTTTTACCTAGTTATCCAAATGAGATGATTCTTGATTTAGATTAAACTAGAAACATATGGCTAGATTTCTTATGAAGACATAAAATTAAAATTTTGTCTTTAAAAATGTCAAAATTTTTCTTGAATTTAAAAACTGGGTGCAGTACATTGGTGTATGAATGTAAAGTTCATGTTCTAACTTCAAGGGAAATTTTGAATTGATCCAATTGTCTAGTCCAATTTTGTCCTTATAGAAGATAGAATCTGCCCTTGAGGTCTTATTGAAAGTTCTAGATCTTGAAATCCTCTTACAAACCATCCAAAGAACTTCTAAATCCAACATCTTTGTTGAATTTTATTCCAGTTGTCCCAAGACAGGTTCAATATGATTTGAGGACAACACCTTGTTGGATTCTTTCAGCCATAACTTTGTCATCCAACCTCAAAATGATGTGATTCTTGAAGCATTGGATTAATAAGACTTTTTTCTACCTCTACATAAAGATTGGTAGCTTTCCGAATTGATTTCAAAAATATTGATTGAAGGAAAGTGAGGCAATCTGTTGGAAAAGTATGAGTTGGCATGATTTCACTGGACATACTTTGGTGTTTTAATTATGTATGGATTTGTTGGATTCCAAAGGGAAAAAATAGAGACATAGGCTTACAAATCATATGAAGAATTAGAATTGTAATTCAGTCTCTAAGATGTTAAAATTCTTTATGGAAGTTGTTCATATTATACTGTTTTGGACAAGAGCAGTCCGAAATTGTTAGAAGTATATCTTTCAGATCAATGAACCAAATTGAATGATTTTGGTGTCAATGGAAACATAAGACATAGGGGAACATGTTTCTAGAAGAAAGTGTTGTAAAATAACTTTAGTATAGGGGACAAAAGGACATGCAAAGTTGACTCGAAATGATGTTTTATGGAAAAATTTGGAAGTGATTTAATGGGTTATGGCTTGTGATTTAGTGATTTAGTGATTTTATTATGTCATAAACTTAAGTATAAATTATACTTAAGTGAGTTTTATTAAAGAGAAGTGGATAAGTAGTTAAGAAATGGACAGGTGTCCCAGCTTTAAAGTTGAGTTTTACTAACCTTGAAAGACAAGTTACTGTACTTGCCTTCATTTCTTTCTCTTGAAATTTCTTTCTCTAGTGTATCTTCAACACAAAGTTTTTCATCAAATCTCCAATATAGAATAAATCTTGATTTCTCCTATCCACTACCACTTATGCTTAGTCTTTCTTTCTTCCACCTTAAGAAAAACTGAACCCCCTGTCAACCTTCAAGTTAAAGTATGTGGTTTGCATGAGGGATTAGGGTTATGTGATTTTTTGAAGATGTTAGAGCTTCAAACAAGTATGTTGGTCATGATTATATATTTTTGTATGAAATGAAGCATGCATTGTTAACTCACATCTAAATGATTAAGAACAGTGATATTCATATTTGCTGGAAAATGGGTGAGGAGATTTTTAGTTTGTCGTATATGTTGATCTTCTTTGGATTGATGATTGGAAATTTATGGGATAGTGTTAAACTAGTTTTTGGAGTTAAAAGATCAATGAAAATGTGTAAGAGATTAGTGTAGAAAAATTTGGAGAAATGGATATGTAATGTTCTGTTATGTTGATGTTTTTACTGTTCATGTGTACATATATATATATATATGTATATATATATGCATAAGTTTTGGAGTATTTTTAGAGATGATTAAAACTGAATTTAGAGTTAAGGGATAGGTGTATGGTGATGTCTAAAGATAAGAAAGAATGATTAAAGTGATAGTTAGAGGAAGAAATGAAGAAAATACAAAAGTTGAAAATGCAGACAAAAGAAAGTGAAGGAATGTAGAAAACATGTTGAATATGCGTAAGTGTATCTGGTTTTGACGATTATGAAAAAAAGATAGAGTTTTGATTTGGTTGTGATTTTTGAGTTGAAATGAAATAGGAATGAAGAGGAAATATTAATTTTTAAGCAAAAAGTTGATAGTGATGAATATATATAAAGACTGTTTTTCCTCCTCGCTAGTCACATACGGGTTTATATTGGAAAATTAGTGGATGAGTTATTGTTATCAAATTACCAAAGTATTGAGGTTGTGATTCAAATAATTGATCAGGGATTAATTTATAAAGTTGGTAAAGTACCCAAGATTGTCATTGAGCATGCATTGTACATAGTCTATATAACTATTTGTTCATAAATGAGTTTTGTAACGTGAGAGAATTGTCTATTGCATAAATGGGTTATGCAGGTTAAATGTCCGCGTACAGGTGTATCCATATTTTGGAAGTAAATGCTATTTTGGAGCGTACTGTGAGTAGACCTAGATGGACTCATTTCGTTGTTTGTTTTGTTTGAATTTTTGTATTGAATGACTATTGAATGCTTATGTGAATGTGATTGATTGTGTTGGATGCCGGACTAAGGTCCGATGATATGTGAAAGTGATTGAGTGTGAATGATGCATTCCATTTCATGAATGCATAGAATATGATGGTAGTTGTGACCTGAGTAGCCACCGATAAGAGCTTAAAACTTAATGAGTGAAAAGAGCCTCAAGCTTAGACAGTGATTAAGGGCCCAAGGCCCACTCTGTAAAATGAGCCCTATAGCCTCTTCAGATAAGAGACAGTTATTAATGAGCCTGGTATTCAAAATGGATACTGGACAGTTCAGACACTCGACCACAACAACATAATAATTAGAAAAGTTCATGAGCATTTCATATGCATTTTGTCAACTATGTGGATTGTTGATGTAGCACCCCACTCTCGCAGGACCCGAACCTGACATCGTAGGTGATATTCGAGTCCGTGACCCGCGAGGGTGGCATGCTAGAGTATTCGAATACAGTCAAAACTTAGTATAACTTTTTTCTTTTTTGAATACAAACATGTGCGCGAAAATCAGTATACAATTTGAGCCCGTTTTAATTTGTAAACATTTTCAATGATAACAATGCACTCAACAACATTTAGAATAGCCATTTAATGTACACAATTCCATAACCAAATCGGGCCTAATTTTATTCATAAACATTTCGGTGATCACATTATAATCAATATAATTTCAGTAACCCATTTAGGGCCCACTTAACTACAGCACTATTTTCCAGGAAATGCGGAATACATAATTATATAAACGTAAGGTGACTCTAATGCAGACGTGGACTGATCCCGACCTCTATCTCAGACTTGCGTGCAGTAGGCATACACCCGTTTGTCTAACGGGGTACTCTTCAAAGCCTGAAAAATAATTGCAAATTTTGGGTGAGTTTTGCGAACTCAGTGA
>JANKYE010000005.1:4843996-4854070 GCA_032467995.1 Erythroxylum dillonii | reverse complement strand
TGGTGCAAGGAGGCAGATCAGGTGAGCTTGCTGAAAGTGGAGTGCTTGGAGATGAGACCTGAAATTGAACAGCAGGAACTAAAACAGAGAGAGGTAAGCTAGTAGATGGTAAAGGAGATGAAGATTTAGGAGGAAAAAGAGAAGGATAAGGGAACTCACTCTCATTGAAAACAACATGACGAGAAATAAAAATCTTACCGGATGGGCTGAGACACTTATGGCCACGGTGAAGAGAACTATACCCCAAGAAGATACATTTAGTAGTGTGAAAATCAAGCTTGTGCTTGGAGTAATACCGTAGGTAGGGGTAACAACTACAACCAAAGGTTTTAAAAAGTAGATAATTGGGTGATTTGTGGTATAGGAGTTCAAATGGTGATTTGTTGTGGAGCCGTGGTGTGGGGAGATTATTGATTAAAAAGACTGCTGTGGAAAAGGCTTCAAGCCATAGAGTGATAGGCATTTGGGCATGAGAGAGTAGTGTTAAACCAGTTTCTTGAATGTGACGGTGTTTCCTTTCAGAAACACCATTTTGTTGGTGAGTGTAGGGACAGCTGAAACGATGAAGAATACCAGTCTGATTGAGAAAGGGTAAAAAAGCTTTATATTCCCCCCCATTGTCTGTATGAATTGCTTTTATTTTGTGATCAAGTTGTAGTTCAATATGAGTTTTGAATCGAATGAATGTGGACAGTGCTTCAGATTTGAGTTTAAGAGGATAAAACCATGTGAACCGTGAGTATGCATCAATGAAAATGAGATAATAGCGGTGACCCTCACTGGAGATGTGAGGAGAGGGTCCCCAAATGTCTGAGTAAACAAGTTCAAGAGGTTTAGTGGCAGTAATATTATGTGTAACGAAAGGAAGTTGATGTAATTTGCCTTGTCTACAGGAATTACAGAATTGAAGAGTGCTAGAATCAAACTTTAAGTTCATTGATTTTAAAATCAAATCCAGTACATGTTTTGAAGGATGACCAAGTCTAGTGTGCCAAACATTGGCAGATTTTTGAATATTGTAAGCTTCACAATTGCTGAATACATTAGCAGTAGGATTTTGATGAGAAAAAGCCTTAGATAAACTAGAAAAAGAAGTAGAAAAAGCAGACTGTGAGGGAGTAGTAGCTTTAAGACTGTAGAGCCCATCTCGAAGCACTCCTCTAAGCAGAAGTTTCCCTGAAGCTTTGTCCTTAAACAAACAATAATTGTCAGTAAATTCCACGATGATATTGTTGTCTTTTGTGATTTTAGAAATGCTCAGAAGATTCTTGGTTATTTGAGGAACATGAAGAATTTCTTTTAAAGCTAAAGGGGTATGGTTGTTATCATGAACAGGAATGGAAGAAGAACCAGTATGAGCAATGGAGAGAGTATTACCATTTCCCACAGTGAGATGATCTTTGTCTCCATATGCAGTGCTGTTGGTGAGATTGTTCAAATCAGAGGTAACATGATGAGTGGCACCACTATCAACAAACCAGGTTGAGTCATTTCCAGGATCCATGGGAGTTGGTGGCTGATTATGGGCAATGAAGGTCTGTGGACCAGATCTAGGATTTTGAGAGTTACCTGAACCATTGTGAGACTGATTTTGTGTTTGCCAATTTGACAGATTCTGAGACCCTTGCCATGTTTGATCAAACCGTTTATAGCACTTAAGAGCATCATGACCAGGCTTTTGACACAGTTGGCAGAAGATTCTTCCAGATCCAGACCATCTACCATTTCGACCTCTACCTCCCCTGCCTCTATAACAAGGTCTGTTTGCATGAGCTGGCTGTCTATTGAGATTATTATTTGTATGATAAGATGCAATGTTAGCTGAAGGCATAGTAGTAGTAGTCTGTGTAGATAGAGTATTCAACTGTTCAATCCGAGTCTCATGCATCATTAAGGTATACTGAGTATCTTGTAAAGTAGAAGTTTTCATAGTATGAGTTAGAAAGACAACTACTGGATCATATTCATGACCTAACCCATTTAGAGCACTCAGGATGAGTTCATTCTCAGGGACTTGATGTCCTGCAACCAGAAGGGAGTCTCCAATTGTTTTAATCTTTTGCATATATTCAGAAATACTAAGAGCACCTTTTTGTATTGTAGATAGCTGTTGCTTGAGCTGCAAGACACGAACCATGGAGGTCTGTGCATACAACCTTTCAAGAGTTTGCCATACCTCAAGTGAAGTAGAGGAGGTGTTGACCTGGCCGATTACATCATCACCAATGGTAGAGAATAACCAGCAGAGAAGAAGCTGGTCAGCACGTTTCCATGCTCTGAAATCTGGATTTGGTGTAGGTGGATCTTCAGAAGATGAGATAATCACTGGATTAGGTGGGGAAATGCCTGAAGTGATGAAAGTTTCAAGCTCTAAGGCACGGATGGCTGCTAGAACTTGTGCACGCCAGTTAATGAAATTGTTCCGATCCAATTTAATAGGTAAGTTGAAATTCAGGGTTTTGGCAAGTGCAGAGAAATCAAGAGAAGGCATGGTTGTGGTGGTTTGATTGTGAGAATCAGAGGGATGATGGGCAGAAGAAGAAACTTCGGAAATATGAGCCATGGACGTTTGTCCTTCAAAGCTCTGATACCATGTAATACTTGATGACAAAATTGTATGATGTAATTGCCACACCTTTTTCCATTCATTGATTGGGTATATATACAGCAATTTGTAAATCTGTACAGCTAGAGTTTGTTACAACCGAAAGTGATAATTATTGTCTATGTTACAAGAGCATTCTGTTATTGTGAGGAAGCTGAGTTGTTGGACTAAAGTGAATGGGCCTGAGTCTTAGGCCTGCATGAGTCATTAACCGAGCCACTATCCACACACACGGATGATTTGTCTCTTACACAATCAACCAGAAGACATACACCCTGTTTGGAACTATAGGAATTGAATTCAATTCAACTGTTTGGAACAGAAAAACAAAGATGAGTTTAATTCACATACGTAATTGAAACCTACCATTCTTTATAAATTCAATTCAGCTACAAAACAACGAGAATTGAATTACAAACGGGCTGTAACTCTTGTTTTTAAACGCTGAAAATGACTCTTCCAATAATACCCACGCAATAACCCTATCTCTTCAACTGCAGCCACTCTTCAATTGACGCAGCCCCTCCCATCTCACTACTCTTCAACTGACGCAGCCACTCTGTTTCTTGACGCAGCTGCTCCCATCTCGCTACTCTTCAACTGACGCAGCATTAAGGAGCTCCTCCCACCAAGAAGAACAACAACACCTTTGCTTCGGCACCTTCCACAGGTTTTTCCTTTTCCTCATTGTGTTCGATTACTGGTTGGGGATTTGTTTTTGTGGTTGGACATAACTTGTAAGTCTGAAGAAATTTGATCTTCCACTCATGCTTTTCTTTTTTTACCCGTATAAAATGGCTTTAACACTGTAAGAGTTGATGATGAGGGAGCTTGAGTTATTGACGTTGTTGGAGTACTCTCACTCTCAAATGGATAAAAACTCTCTAAATGAACCTCATTATTTACTTGCGTATTATCAATGTCCTTAATATTCATATCTCACCTTTCTTTTTTCCATCTTGGAACCTTCTCCTTTGCACTTTCAGCTTCAGATCTGGTAGCTCTTTCTTATAGATCTCGCGAATAAGGTCCAAATTAGAGAAGCCTTTATCTAATTTGGACCTTATTCGCGAGATCTATGAGAAAGATAGAGCTATTAGATCTGAAGCTGAAATTGCAAAGGAGAAAGTTCAAAGATAGAAAAAGAAAAGGTGAGATATGAATATTGAGGACATTGATAATATGTAAGCAAATAAAGAGGTTCATTTAGATAGTTTTTATCCATTTGAGAGCGAGAGTACTCCAACAACACCAACAACTCAAACTCCCTCATCATCAACTTCTTCAGTGTTAAAAGTCATTTTACAAGGGTAAGAAAAGAAAAGCACGAGTGGAAGAACAAATTTCTTCGGAATTACAAGTTATGTCCAATGCATGAAAGAAATTGCACAAGCTATTGTAGCCACAAACCCTCGTGTTAGAAAAGAGGAGGAAATATTTGACACAATGAAAGAATTAGGATTGGAATGACGTATTCTCGTAGATGTAGTTAATTGGCTTGTAGAGCATCCTAACTTTATTGGTGAATTTTTTGCATGTCCAGTTGAACTATGTTTAGATTAGTTGTCTAAGGAGATGGGTTAGTATTAGGTTTTTATAGCTTACTCTATTTAAGTGTGGAATTTTATAGACGATATAACTTGCTCTATGCAATTATGAATGTTTTTTATTTAATTTTCTGATGTAACGATCTTATTTCTCTTTATCATAGGAAAACATCTTAAACTTGTTATGATATTATGTAATTTGGAACGACAAACTGCATGCACTTGCATCTTCCTACACACGCATGTTTCTTACAAATTTGAAGAAAACAACAATCATGATGATACTAATTCAATAAGCAAGAAAAATGAAGAGAATAGCGTACTTAAGATCTGAAGAAAATTTTGAATCATATGGATCTGATGTAATAATAAATATCTGAGTATGTACCAAGTGGAGTGATACTGTTACTCACAAAGGGTATAAGTCTCGTTTGAATCATTCTGTGTGAAGAGATGTTTGCAACTGCCCAGAATTACCGCTTAGAATATCTATATCTGAATCATTTACTTGCTCCATAGCTAAATTTCAGACTCTCATGATTTTAAGTTCATAGTTTTGCAAAATCTTTCTCAGGATTTTAAGGTAAAGAGACCAATTCATTAATCTTACACTGTCAAAGAAATCCAAATAATCAAACTGACATTTTTATTCCTAATTCCAGCAACCATATGGCAGAGTTCTTGACAATTAATTGGTATGTAAGTAATACAAACAAACTATTGAGGTATGCGATTCAAGTTTCCAGAAAGTTCATGGAGGAAAGAGCAAAGCACTAAATTTTCACTTTTCAAATTGGCTCTCTAAGTTGGGGGTGAGATCTTCTGTACCAGATGTCTGTCCCTTTTAAATGTGTAGACCAGATATTTTTGCACAGGGATAGCTCTAAGTTGAGTCTTTCTGTAAATTTTCTGTCAAACTATTTTTGAATAGAAGGGATCTTTAGATCAATCCATTAATTTTTCTGGACATATTATTGTCAGATAGCTTATTTCAGTCCTGATTTACATCCTGAAAAACTATCGAACCAATTGAGAACAAGAACATCAACCACAAAAGAACATAAATGAAGAAGAACCTGGAAATTAACCAATGCACAGAACCAAAAGCTAATCATTTTCCATCATAAGAAATGTAAAATTTTATGATTTTTTATTATTTTTGATAAATTTGTTATATGTAAAATTTTAGTTATTCACATCAAAAATTGGCAAATTATTTTTATAATAAATTAAATTTTCAAATATATATATTTTTTAATTCTAACTAGTATTTCAAAATCAAATACAATGAAATTTATCTATTTTTAGATTAGGCTATTAGCATAGTATATCAACTAAAATGCAAACGAATAAACCCAAAGACATTTGACACCTAACATCTTCCATTGGGGAAATAAGGTACAACACAACATCAACAACCAATAAGAGTCTCGCTAAAGTGCGAGAACCGAAGAAGTTCAATATTACGCAGTCTTACCTTACATGATAAAGAGATTGTTTTCGACATTAGTGAAATAAGGTAATATATAATATTTACAAGCCTTTCCATTCTCCCACAATAATAAAGCATATGTTTAGCGATTATAATTTATGCCCAAAGAGCATATCAAATTTCAAGTGGGAAGTATTTACTTATACAGGTAAATTATATCAGTTTTGGACCAGATTTGTCATTGTCCATAGATCAGGCTGAAGCATCCTCTCCAGAATCCTCCATGGCAACCTCCTTAATCAGATTTTTGGTTGAGGGCAAACCAGCAACCACATCATCTTCAATGCCACACTCATTTGTTCCTCTTGCTATCTTGAAGTAACCATCCTGTCATTAAAAATGCAGTTGCAGGTTAGCAATATGATAAGAACCTGTAAATCCAAGACCACAAGAATTCTGATGGCAACCAAGCATACCTCACCCCAGCCTCTATTCCATTGATTTGCGATCAGCTGTGACAAAGAGAGCACATACAATCTTATTAGCATCATGGTAAATAAATGAACCATAACCATATATTCTCAAAGCAAATGCAAGAAGTCATACATACCCAGTAATCTTCCCCGTCATCAGAAGTTCCCCAACCAATAAGCTTCACAGCATGTCCACCCATGACATCACCTGTTATGTGTTTGTATACCCCTGACTTGTAATGAGCAAAATCCTGCGAAACATATAATTACGTTGATTTAGAACAACCAAAACCTGTTTCCTTCTGTAATACTTCATGGAATACAAGAAATACTAAACGGACTATTGACAACTTATGCCCCACAAGTTCAAAGTGAAACCAGAACCAAAGAAACAGAATAGTACTTGGAAGATGATGCACCTGCTTGATAGTGGTTTAACAGTAAAATGAATACTCACGATAGATGTAACCAAAAGAAGATCTATATATACATACATACATATATATATAAAGTTGTAAGCACATTGACAACAAAAATCTGCACATGCAAGTAAAAGAAAAGATGAGTTGATCCTTTACCTCATAAACAGTGAACGAGACTTCAACAGGACCATTCTCATAAACTTCTGACATAATGCTGTACGGATCAGAACTGATTCTATATGCACTGACACTGTAGTGCTTTGAATCCCTCCAGAGCTGGTTCTTATTAACACATTTTCTCTGACACTTTGGAGTAGGATATCCAGGTTCACAACCAGGATGAGAACAGCCAATATCATCAAAATATGGATCGCACTGCCAGATGGTAAGTTTTTGATTAAATGAGTACATCTACAGAAATGAGAGACCTCGAATATACTATGAATCTTCAATGAGATAACAGAGAAAATTTAAAAATCCTTAAATTTCAGTTGAGTTAGCTGGAGTAAAGAAACAGTGTAAAAAGTTGAAGGCAGAGACTTAAAATCCGCACCTCCTCAGTGACAACACCGTGGCTGATAAAGTACCTCCATGCATAAAGTGGGTAACCGCCGTTGCAACCATCTCCACACAGAAAGCCACAGCAAGCTAAAAGATCATTTGCGGACAAAGAGATGTTCTGCAGTAAAAAACACAAAATGAGGCTCTTCATGAACATCTTAAATTTTCCACTTCAATGAATAGATTATTTACCATGCCGAAGTGGATGCAAAATCGATCAGACAGTGATTCAACAGCACCAAATGCCCAACAAGATCCACAATGACCCTGAATTTTCATCACAGTGAGAACTTCCTTTAGGACTAATCTATATTAATTGAAAGAGAGAGAAAGAATGAGAGAGAGGAAAAGAATGAGAGAGAGGAAGACTACCTGATCTTTGATTTGTTAATTGCGGCCCCATTTCAGTGGCACCAAAAAAAAAATCAGACAATATCGAAATTGCAGAAGATAAAAAAAGAACAGAAATCAAGCTAAAACACTGACCTAGAATTCTTCCTATGGTAGCACATTGTGGCCAAGCTGTTCTTGCATCAAACTCTTTAGGAAGTTTTAAGGATTTAGAATGACTTACAACAGGAAAACCCCGGAGTTCCTTTTTTGGTATTGGTTTGACACCGAGGAGGTGCTTGAATTGGCCAACCTATAAATCAAAACGTATGCTCACTTAAGAAAACAGCAAAAAAAAAAAAAAGAAGAAGGTATCTGGAATGTGGTCAAGACAGAGAAAAAGACTTGAAACTATTTCATTCTAAAATGAATAAAGGGTCCACTGAAGACCCACGGTATAACTTGAAAATTGTGGATTCATAGCAGCTTGCCATCCAGCATCAGCATTCTCATTGATCTCTTTAACAATTGAATCCTGCATGCTCACAGCGGCCAAAATTGAGAGGATGAATACAACTTTAGAAACTCCATAAAAATAATAGGAATAGTAATGCAGATAAAATTGACCAAGCTTTTATAAGATGTTGGAAAAAGGGAAAAAGCACCTGAAGGATCCTAGAGTTAAGCTTGAGTTTGGCATCCTCTGCAGTGACCTGTCCACATAGAACATCAGATAGTCTGGAAATCAAAATATAACCTTCAAAGTCCAAATTTGAAGAAAAGAAAAGGCAAATTTTCTAAATAAATGCAAGAATATACCCACTTAAATGCAAGACAATACTTAAATCATTTGCTTGAGGTCTTAAATTTCCCAACTATGCAAGTCCTTACACGGTTTTGTGTATAACATCCTCACATCAATACAGATTCAAGTGATTATGTTATCAAAGCCTGCTCTTTTACCCCTCTATGTTCTAACCAAACTACCTCTTGCTATTCAGGGATAAGAAATCATAAGCTCCCTCGTAGAAAGCGGGCGATCAAGATAAAATTGACACAGTTCAAACACTAAAGCCTCAATATTTCACGATGGGCAAGATTTTCCAAGGGCAAGAACCCAATTCGAGGGCATCAATTCAATCAATTTCATAAAAGGAAAAACTTAAAACTCGTGATTTCGACCCTGTATAGACCCAGAGATGTTCAGGTTACCATTAAAGATTTGGCTTTTATCCCTTTCAGGGTAATCAATCTCAATTCTGAATATAGTAATTTCAGTTATAAACATGTCAAACAATACAAAAGCTTCAAAGGGACATATATCCATTTTCAACCATCTACCACGAAGTCAACGTCGACCTTCCAGGGTTTGGAAAGAAAAGATCTTGTTAAAATAAGAAAACGTCCCAGCATATGCATATCTAACAAGAAACTCAAAAGAAGGAACAGAGATTTGCGAGTACCTCAAGATGGAAGACAGATATGGCCAAAAGAAGCAGAGTGGCAAAGAACCGAGTGGCTGCCATGAGTAATATGCTTCCCTCTATAGTGGAGAAGCTGGGGTGAGGTTGATGAATGGAGAAAGGAAGTTCTCTGCACTATTTTATAAATGGCTACGACTTGGGTATCACACCACACAGAGAAAATGATAAGAAAGCGACAAGGAAGTAACAAACCCCGAAAGCTAAGGAACAAGTTTTGATGAATGAGTTAAGGCTGCGAGGAAGCTGTAGACGGATAGGTCCATTGGCTAACGATGGCCGTAGTTAGTCAGACGTTACGGGCCAATACGTCAAGTTTCGGCTAATCTTCAATTCCTTTATCTCGGGAGTATAAATCGTAAACTATGGGGACTGAACGGATCAAGAGGCATGATCCAATCTTTCGCTATCCAATTGCACTGGACAGGACAACACTGAATCTTTAGTCTTTGTTTGATCTTTATTTGCACAAGAAAAAAGAAATAAAATATTAAGAAAAAAAGAGGAGAAAAAATAGAAGAGAAATGAGACTTCTTTTTATCTTTTTATTTTCTTAATTTATCAAATGATAGAATTGAAACTTATATTAGATAAAAGAATTTTTTGAGACCTTTATGCGCTTAATTATGAAACTTGTTTATTTCTTGCTATAAAAACTTCAGCATATTGTAATATACCAGCTGAGTTTGGGTGGCACAGAAATGGAGGAAAGAAGAAGAAGAAGATTAGCTGAAGAAGAAGATTGGGCAGAGAGGGAGAGGAATAGAGGATAAGAGAATATTGTATTGATTTTTCAGTTATGTCCTATAGGACAACTGTAGCAACATATATCCTCAAGTAAGTTTGTTGCAACCGAATACTAGAAAGTAAATAAATGAAAAACAATTTATGTTAGCACGTTGTCTGATATTATTTAGTGGGCCTTTAGCCTTGTAGTAGGTCCTCTAAGTCCAAACCGTGTTGGGTCATAACACTCCATGCCTCTTAAAAGAACCCTTGACCTCAAGGGTTAAAATCTGGGAACTAGCTTCGGATATATTGAGGATCCTCCCACGTGGCCTCCTCAGCTTCACGATCCTTCCACCGCACGAGCCACTTCAAGCCATCTGGGTTATCGCGGGTGACGAACCACTTCTCTATCATGGCTTCGAGTCGGTCTGCTGTTGGTGCTGTTCCGTCCTCAATTGGTTTGTTGGACGGTGTTGTTCCCAACCCCTGCGCCC
>JANKYE010000005.1:4820177-4831645 GCA_032467995.1 Erythroxylum dillonii | reverse complement strand
ATTAGTGTACCGATCGGTAATACTTGCATGTACTGTTTTAGTTTTAAAACACTAATGGCCGAGCAGTATTTCTTATCTGCCTATGCATGTACTGTGTTACGAAATGTATTGCCGACCAACTGTGATTAAGTGACTCTGATTTATTTTCCGCACGCCTATGCCGATCGGATGCCAAATTGAACGGAAATTGGTACCGAACGGACTGACCGACCGCTCTAGCACGCCACTCGTGCGGGCACGAGCTCGGACATCCCTCTCGGTGTCGAGTTTGGGTCGGCGGGAGCGGGGCGCTACACTCATCCTATCCCATAAATGTGAGGGAGGTTCATTCTTTTCTTGGCCATGCAAGTTCTTATCGTAAGTCTATCAAAGACTTCAGTAAGATCTCAACAAATCTTTGTCGTTTGATACAAAAGTACGTGCCATTTGATGTTGATGAGGGATGTAAGGAAGCTTTTGACAAGTTAAAGGAACTTTTAACGTCGACACCAATCATTCAACCACCTAATTGGAGTCAACCCTTTGAGGTTATGTGTGATGCTAGCAATTTTGCTGTAGGTGCCGTCCTTGGTTAAAAATGTAGCAAGATGACTCATATCATTTATTCCGCTTTAAAAACTCTCAGTCCAACACAATGCAACTACTCCACCATAGAGAAGGAGCTTTTAGCTAATGTGTCTACTTTAGATAAATTTAGACTTTATTTGCTTGGTTCCAAAGTCATTATATATTTTGATCATACAACATTAAGGTATCTTTTATGAAAGAATAAAGCAAAGCCAAGGCTTATTAGATGGATTCCCCTGCTCCAAGAGTTCGATTTGGAGATCGGAGATAAGAAAGGTGTAGAGAACTCAATTGCGGACCACTTGAGTCGAATTATGAAAGAAGACATGAGTTATTTCCGGATGAGCAATTACTAACACTTTAAGGTAAGGTTCTATGATATGTTAATATTATAAACTATCTAATGAATTATGAGATACCTAATGATTGACTAAAGCTAGATGAAAAAGAATAAAGAGTGATTCCAAATATTATATATGGGATGATCCTCAATTATGAAAATGTTGTTTTGACGAAGTAATTAAGAGATATGTGCCCGAGCATGAATGCGAATTTATTTTAAAATTTTACCCTTTGTATGCTTATAGTGGTCATTTTGGGCTTAACAGAACTGCTAGGAAAATAATTGAATATAGTTTTTATTAGCCAAATATATTTTGAGATTCCTATATGTTCTGTAAGGCATGTGAACAATGTTAGAATAAGGTAATTTATCTTATAGAGATCCTTTATCTTTAATCCTTGCATGTAAAATTTTTGGTGTATGGGGTATTGACTTTAAGGGACCATTTCTTTCTTCTTTTGGTTTTGTTTACATTCTATTGGTTATGGATTATGTTTCTAAATGGGTGGAGGCTGAAGCCACCAGGACTAATGATTCTAAAGTTGTTGCAGAATTTGTCTAAGTCTAACATTTTGCTAGGTTTAGAACACCACGAGCATTGATTAGTGATAAGGTTACTCATTTTTTGCAATTTATGGGTAATAAATCTTTTGAAGAAGTACCATGTCACTCATAAGGTGTCTACAACCTATCATCCAAAAACAAACGGGCAAGAAGAAGTGTTAAATATAGAAATTAAGTCAATATATGTTGTTTGGGCATATAGAACAGCATGGAAAACACTGATTGGCATGTCTCCATACTGACTAATTTACGAAAAGTCATGTCATCTTCTAGTGGAAATCGAGTACAAAACTTTTTGGGCAATTAAGCAATGCAATATGAAGATAGACGAATGTGGGTGAATAAAGAAAATTGCAACTACAAGAATTGGAGGAGCTTAGACTTAATTCTTATGAGAATGCATAAATTTACAAGGAGAAGACAAAGCTATTTCATGATAAGATGATTGCTAGAAAGAATTTCTTTGTTGGAAAAAAAGTTCTTCGCTATCATTCATAACTTAAGCTTTTCCCAGGTAAACTACGTTCTTGTTAGATTGGAACTTTTTTTGTTACTAATATGTTTTCCCATGGTGCAATTGAAATTAAAAGCCTACAGATGAACAAGCAATTCAAGGTAAATGGTCATCAATTGAAACCCTTTTATGAAGGGTGGAGATTTTAGTTTTCATGCATATTTTTAAACTTGCTTGTTGCTTATGTGTGTTTCTTAGGTATTTTATAAATCGAACAAACAAACAAACAAACATTTTCTCTTTTTCCATTTATTTTAAGATTATATAGTCATAATTAGAGAGTGAATTGACTAAAAAATTCATGACAACTTGAGCATTTACTTTTACTATTGTGATTGGTCAATATACATGATCTTTAAAAGAGTGGTGATTAATGAGTAGACATAATCTAATGAGTATTTGAGCCTTTAGAGACTAACACATCCATATCATTCTCATTGTCTTTTGTTTATATATGACCTTTATGACATATACATCCTAATTTTGTTTTAATTTTCTATTTAAGATGCATTAACATAGAAATGTTATAGGCATTCTTTTTTCATAAGCTACATTAGCCAAATAGCCTACCTATTGATATGATTTTCCTTTTGATAACCCCTTGAGCTTTATTTGTCTTTTCTTTTTGTGTTAACCACATTACATACCTTAAACCTAACTTACCCCAGCCTTAAAGCTAGTGGAGTATTTATTAATTATTGATGGTTATAGATGCACAAGAGTATAAGTGTGGGGGTGTGCACATGTGCGGATTGGTTATAATTATTGGAACGCCATTTTATCTCTTATCAATGAATTCCAATATTGATGTAGGTTCATTTAATTTTTGTTATAAAAAAAGAAAAAATTATTTAAATAAATTTACCAAGGAGGAAATTCATTTATTTTATAAAGTTATTTATGATTAGTCTTTCCTCCTAAAGTTGTATGGAATGGGTGATTCGATTATGATGCATATAAGGTAAATGTTGTTTTGAAGGATCAACACTTATGATTATAATGTATTATTTGTCATCGATTGTATGATTGATTCCTTCTAATTCCTTATGCTTTATGAGGGTTGTGGTGTGAGAGCTTGAATTTGAACTATGAAACATATTTTTTGCATTCATTGTAGCTAATGGTACCCAGTTTTGAGTGAATGTTGGTTTTTGCACTGAATGTTACATTTAGTGTTTTTCTTGCTTCACTAGTTTTGGTGGATTTTGTGATACATTCCCCAAATACATCTCACCTTAACCTTTTCCCACATTGCAACCTTAGAAAACTCCTTTGATTCATGATATGCGAAGTTATGGAATGTCTTGATCATGAATGATGTTTGAGTGTACCCATAAATTTATCATATCTAAGTACATTTTATCAAAGTCTACCCCTATATTGCTCAGTTTTTTAAGGGAATAATTAGTGATTGGTCATGAGTAGAGGCACTGAATGTTAAGTTCTTGCTATGGCTTTGAAGGTTATTTCTCTTTTCTTATTACTATTTATTCTTAAAAAATATGGAAAATGAGTAAGTTTTTTGGATTGTGACTTTGATTTTGTTTTTTTACTCGAGAACGGTCAAAAGCTAAGTGTGGGGGAACTTGATATGTGATTAATTGATTATACATATACTCCTTAACACTTAGTGATTGATGCTATGAAATGTTTAAGAAACTCATTTTGGTTCATATTTAGTTTTAGGTCTAATTTGGAAGATCAAAAGCTAAAATGAGTTAAAAGCACATTCTTTGAGCCATCATGTTGATGTTCAAACTCATTTGTCTTTATGGAAAAAAAAGGAGATAGATTAGGGTGAAGATGGGACAAGAAAATGAACAATTCGTATGACCTGCAAGATACACAGTTGTGCACAATTTCGAAAGAAGCATTATTTTGTTGATGTACGGTTGGATGCACGACCATGTATTAAATAATGCATCTTCCCAGTAACCTAATTTTTGGTATAAATCGACATTTGAACATCCAAAGAAGTTGTGGATCATTTTTGGAGCATGAGAAGGGGCAGAAACCTTATTCCTTTGGAATTTATGGAGGGCTAATCTTCCTTCTTCCAGTTCGAAGGTGAAATCAAAGTCGAGGATCTCATTTAAGCATCTCTTTATAGTGTATTGTTTAATCTCTCTCTCTCTAAGGATTGTTTATGTTATTCTTTGCTTATTGATTTAGGTATTTGTGTAAGGATGATTTGAATGCTTCTATTAGATTGTTTTTATATAAACCGATTGCTAGAATCTCAAATGCAGTATGTAATAGTTGTGTTTTGGATTCATTTATGGCAACTAATGGTATTGAATCATTAGGGATAATGTAACATAGGTTAAATAACCTGAGATTTTATAGTTGTTGCCTAAATTAATTTGTTTTCCTTATTCGTAATGCGACTGTCCTACTAAATATGGAGAGCTTGTCTTAGGTTATTCACTAGCTAGGATTAGTTAAAGAGCTTATTTTGATTAAACATGACCTAAGGGAAAACCAAGATTAACAGAGCTTATTGTTAATTTACGATTAACAGTCCTAAGAGAGGTTTGAAAACAACAAGACAATGAAGTATGTTTATTTATGTGTAAGCTGAGATTGAACCAAGAACCAGATTCCAAAACCATTAATCAATTTTTTCACTTTTATGCTTTTTAATTTTATTTGTTTTCCTTAGTTCAATTTTACTTTATTTTGTTATTTGCAACCAACCAAAATCCCCCCCCCAATATCCTAAACATTAATTCTTTTCATTACAAAAGCTACACGTACATTCCCTATGGATACGATTCCTACTCACTTCTATTATAATAGAATAAGTTTGTTAGAGAAGGAGGATGATACTTTCACCAATACTTGGGAGGAACTCAAAGAAGTGGCTTTCAAATTTTCAAAAATTTAATAGGAAAAGCACTTATGAGCAACTTAAGAATAGAAGCACTCAATGCCTTTTTAAGCAATTAACTCATTATGGAAGAATTAGAAGGGTTTGAAGTGCTTATTACTAATATGGAAATTAAAAAAAATTTATGTCTAGCATGAACCCTAAGAAGGCCCTAAGGAAAAATGGGTTGAATGGGAAAATTTTCCACAAAGCTTGGCCTCAAATCCAAAACTCGGTAAGCGATGCAGTTAAGGAGCTCTTTAGCAGTGGCAAATTGCTATTTGAGAATAAAAACAATTTTTATTTGACTCCTAAAGTAAAAAACACTAAGAAGCTCAGTGAGTATAGGCCAATTGCATGTTGTAATTTTCTTTATAAAATCATTTCTAAGATCATTGCTAAAAGGCCAAAAAAAGTGATGAAAAATATAGTGAGTCATACTCAATGGTTTTTCTTGGAAATAAGGTAAATTAGAGACAATGTCTTACTATCATAAGAAATATTAAAGAGATATGCCAAGAATAATGGGCCTTAGAATTTTGTGATTAAAATTGATTTTCACTAGGCTTATGATTACATAAGATGGAATTTATTAAGCAAACGCTAACGGTGTTTAGATTCTCATAAAAGGTTCAAGAGATGGATAATGTTATGTGTTATTTCATTTTAGACTCAATCCTAGCGAATAGAAAACGAACACAAATGTTTAAAAGGAGAAAAGGGCTAAGACAAGGGGACCCAATGTCTCCTTATTTGTTCATATTGTGTACATAATCATTAATGAGACTAATTTACTTTAATATAAAGAAAGAAAAGTTTCTTAGGTTTTATAGTAAATGTAAAAAACTAAACTTATCTTACTTGGAATTTACGAATGATTTATTAATGCTATATAGTGTAAATGAACAAAACTCATGTCTTCCCTACAAACATTCAGGAAGTTGTCTAGATTGGAGTTAAACAAGAAAAAGAGCCTATTGATCCTCTCAATTGGTGTAAGCCATTTAGCATGAAGAATCTCATCTATCTTTGGCTTATAGGGCAGTGGACCCCCTTTTAAGTATCTAGGCCTTCCTTTTCTTTGTAGAAGACTCAAGTATATTGAATGCAAACTTTTCATTGAAAAGGTATATAATAGGATTAACTCTTGGCATAATAAACAACTTTTATATGCTGGGACACTACATTTAATCAAGTAATTAACACACTCTATATCTATTGGGGCTCTTTCCTAGCTGAGGGAGTAATCAGGACCATTGAAAAGCATATGAGGAAATTCCTCTGGGCAAGAGGGAAAGAAGAAATTTTCAAAGAAAAAATTAACTGGAAAAAATGTCTGGTCCTGGACAAAAGGGAGGACTAGGAATAACCTGTATAGGTATATCCAACAAGACCTTATTAGGAAAGAGAATTTGGAGACTATTAAATGATAGAGAGGCCCTATTGGTTAAGTGGATGCATATTTAAATGTTAAAAGGAAGAGAATGTGAGAAGTGACAAACCTACTCACTCATACTTGTTTTCACAAATTTTAGATCTAAGGAACTCAATGGATGGACTCATAAAATGTGTTATGGGAAATAGGAAGGTAATCTCTCTATACTATAATAATTGGTGCCTAATTAGCCCTTCACAAAGTGCATAGATGGCGGAATCTATAGAAAGCAGGATCCCTATGATGGCTAGGGTGGAGGTTTGGATAAGTAGGAATTAGTGGAGTAAGGTACCAGTAGAGCTACAACAATGACTACCTAATTACAACCTAGATCCAAAAAAGGAAGACAGGTATGTATAGATATCTAACAACCCAGGAAAATTCTCATGAAAGTCTTATGAAGAGGTAATTAGGGTCATAATGGCGTACCTAAGACGGAATAAATTATTGTGGAATCAAAATCTATTACTTAAAGTATCCTTCTATCTATGGTTGGCAGATAAGGGCAAGTTGGGAACTTTGGAACAAATCAAACACATTAATATGGTTAATATGTGTTCCTAATGCAACAACAACTATGAGTCAATGGAACACATATTTGTCAAATATCATGTTCTCGTAGCAAGCATGGAAACACACAATGAATATAAATGTTATAAGGGAGATAAATGACAACTTAAGAGATTGCTTTGGCTGGGTTATATCCACCAAGATGCCAATAGATAATAAAGTAGTCATAACAATTGTATTTGGATCATGCATGTTCAAACTTTAGCAGGAAAGGAATGAAAGAGTATTTAGGAACACCCTCGAGTCAAATGATTAAGTTAAAGATGAAGTTATTCAGTAAGTTAAGGAGTAGTTATGATGAACTCAAAATTAAGGAATGTAGTAATCAATTAGTAATATCATGACGAGTCAAAGACAATTCAAGCAGATTGTAGCAATAAGTAAAGCTTTAAAGTTAGGATAAAGGAGAAACCCGTACTTAAATTGCCACAACATATTCGAAAATTGGAAGGGAAAAGAGGAAGACACTAACATTCCAATAGCCACGTTCGAGGTACCAAAGCCATGAGGCTCCAATCAAGTCAGAAGGAACATTGATTGTGGTGCAAGCAATGCAAAAGTGTAAGAAATTAGGTCAAAAGCAAAAAGGAGTTGAAAGAAGAATCAAGAATAAAGAAAGAATTTATTGGAAAAAGTTGAGCATGTCCCTAGCTATGTGAAGGGGAGAACAGAAGTTCTCCCCTTGATGTAATATGTGAAAAGAAAAGCATTAACATTGATTAGCAAAAGTAAATAGAGAAAGAAGAAACAGAAAGTAGACACAAGAAACTCTCAACATGCGACCATCAAGAAGAAGTACCTAGAATGCAGCATGCAAGAGTGTAGAGTAGGAAGAATAGCGTGTAATAAGAAAGGAAATCTGTCCAAAAACAACGGGAAACAAAATGACAAGCCTAATTTAGGTCAGCCCATCCAATTTAGCTCGAAACTAAGCCTGATTCGAAACCCAATTTTAAAATTTTTTTAGCTCAATGTAAATCAACTCAGGCTAAATTTGCTAACTTCAAACCGGCCGAGCTGGTTACGAAACTATCCAAAGTCCAAACCTCCAAACAGAGAGACTCGTCGTACAAGAAGGGTGCAACAAGCCAGCAAGCTAGCCAGGCTGGAGCGAAGCCGTTAAAGTTGTTGAGAGACGACTTTCTCTCAGTTTAAGGAGAACCCTTTAACTAAGCTCGAGTAGAAAGTGCGAGAGTGACTTTTTAAGCCATGCCATTGCTATTCCCTTACTGGACATACAGGCGAAAAGGCAAGGACCCCAAAACGACCAGATACAAAAAAAGGTACAAAACACAAGCATAATTGTGTGTCTCAGAGGTTTCCGTAACTCTTCATTTTCACTAAATTCCGAATGTGACTCAAATCCGATCGCAAAACAGAGGTAAAAATTCTATATTTCCTTCTCATGACCCTTTTCTCCATCTTTTTTTAATTTCATTCTTTAGTTATAATTCTTGTTTCCTGACGATCGATCAAACCGGTGATCACTGATTTTATAGAAATTTTCGTTCTTACTGCGGTTTTGCTCTTGATCCGTTTGTTTTTGAGCTGCACGTATTGTACGGAGTTGGGGAGTACGAGTATGTACATGTAAACGCTGATTTTTGTTGATGATCCTTTGTTAGCTCGGGAGATTGTGTGCTGCTGTGCTTTGTTTGTGTGTGGGTGCTTGTGCAGTCAATTTTACTACTTCTGTATCTTTCTCGCGCTACTTTGATGTAATTATCTAATCCCTAATACTTGTTTGGTGTCACTGCAGCTCATTCCCAAATCTTAATCTGGTATATGCATGCTATAAAGATTTTCTTGCAGATGTACTTCTCTATATGATTGATGGTGTAATTCAGTCTGTAAGTGAGTGCTGGGCACAGTATGCTCGTTTCTGGAACACTTTAACATAGAGATTTGGATCAGTTTGAGATGCTTATAATTTACCATGCTTGTTTTGTTTGACATTTTCTGCAACCTGATACTAGCCCCTAAATTGTAAGTGATCAGGTTTTTTGTTAGGAGGACTGCTGGTACGATATGTGAAGCTACTAGAAAGTTTTGGCTGTTATAAATGTCGTGGGAATGTATATTACAAGGCAATACTCTCTAGAATTCATGTTGATTGGGTTCTGAAGAAAATGTTAGTCACTTCATGGTGATGATATGTCCAAAGGTCCAACTTATCTTCAGACAACCTGCTTTTGGAAATCAAGTTATTATATGGGGAGGATTTTCATGTGACTAGAATTATTTGCTTCGCGGCACTTTTGTGTCAATGGGTATTCAAAAAATTGGTCACAGGATTTTTAACTGCAGCAAATCTTCTTACCCTTTCAAATCTGCAGCCAAGGAGTGGGAAGATAGCCCATGTTTTGGATTTGACTTTGAGGATGATCCCGATGATTGTGATCTTGAAGAATTCAATTGTGAAATAACCATGGTGGAAGGTGAGCTATGCAGCATACCGTATGATCTATATGATCTGCCAAATTTGAGGGAAATATTATCTCTTGACACATGGAATTCATGCTTAACAGACAGAGAAAGGTTATATCTATCAGCTTACCTCCCAGATATGGATCAACAGACATTTCAATGGACTATGAAGGAGATTCTTGGTGGTCGTGATATGTTTTTTGGGAACCCAGTGGACACGTTCTTCAAAAGATTGAAAGGTGGATTCTATCCCCCGAAGGTGGCTTGTCTAAGACAGGGTTTGCTGTTTTTACAGAAGAAAATGTACTATCACTCCTTGAGGTCCCACCACACCAAGATGATAAAAATGTTCATAGACATGAGAAATATGTGGGATCTGTGTGATAGAAGTCCTGGCGTTGAGGAAAGGATCTCTATATGGAAAAGAAGGAGAAAACAAAGGGATGCCTATTTGCTTGATCTTAACAAGTTCCCAAAGGATGATAACGTACTAAATGAGGAGGTTAACCTGGATTTAAAGGAACTGAAGTCATTGCAAATTGAAGGCATAAAGGATAATTTGCACGGAGTGCCTGCCAATTGCAAGCGCTACGTAGGTAAAACCTGTCTTGCAAAAGGGGTTTTGAAGGTAAATCCACGTGTAAATAGTTCAGTCCGAATTCACAATCCAGTGAATGGTGCTCTACGCTCTGTTCCTAAGGGAGTATTGAAGATATTACCAAAAGTTCCTTCTTACCCCGAGGTCCAATCAGCAGAGGTGCTTAGAGCAGCACGACAAGACTCTCTCATAAAAACTCAAGTTGTAACTGGTTTTCAGTTTTCTGCTTTGCCAGCATATGTGCACTTCCCAGATGCTTCTGCCCTCTATGAATCCCATTTATGGCAGAAGATTGATGGCCGCAGCGAGCATTCAACTCTGAACCAAAGTCATTGTGTACTGAATCAACAAGACAGTGTTGCAGGAACCATCAATGCCCCCGAAAGCTCTACTAAAAAGCTTAAGAAAGATGCGCATTCAGATGTTTCTATTCCAGTAGAATGCAAACTGATCGGAGGTGATGTTGGAATACACCTTGCAAACAAATCTGAACTGTCAGTGGATCCTGTATATGCAGGGATGCCTGTCTTTCGTGGCAAAGAGTTCTGGTTAAATATGAGCACCGGAAGTAGTGACTTTCCACTGAAATGTTTGGAATTACACCCTTTTGATACTCAATATCGAGGAGGGGAGCAATGCTTGGCACCCACAAAAAATGAGTTTATCTCTAGCCAGGCAAATATTACACAAGCCGTTCCAAGAATGTCAGACGTTGGCCGTGATGAGGAAGAAACAATAATGACTTCTTCTTTGGATCAGCTGACAGGCGAGAGTAACTGCACTAATGTCAGGGAATCAAAACAACTACTTGGAAAATCCTCTCTTTCGCAGGGGTTTAAGGACGGAACTGTACCACCTTTAACGTACAAACGAAGGAAGGTTCTTTCTAAGGTTAACCCGTCAGATTCTAACAAAACACTTACAGTAAGGGAAGATTTGATTTCCGCAGTTCCAGAAGAACCGAATCAACACCTTAATGAGGTTGCTAAAGCAATGAATGTAAAATTCACAGGCTGAAAGATGCGACTTGAACAAGGAAACCTTAACTGTCGTGCAATGAGTGAAAGTAGGTAAACATGCATTGTATAATCACTTCGAAGTATATGTTTTCTGATCTATGTAAAACCTAGTGATTAAAGAAAGTTATAGCTCCAACATAACCCCATCTTCAAACGTAACTGGATGTGTATTCCTCTACCCTTTTCATCAGTGAATTATGCATCTCCTTTTCTAGTTGACTATGTGGTTTTGCAGGTCTCCAGTTCAGGCGTCAACGATCGTATTCTCCATTGGCATTTTCGTAATTGATCAACGAGGCAACTTTGAGCATCTAGTTGAGTCATTTGGACATTCTTTTCTATCTTAATCCATGTTTAAGGTTCCCTTAGAATTCGCACTCAGTGTCATAAGAATTTCAAAGGGATGAACGACATGAGAGTGGACACACCTAGCACTACTGCACCAGGTTAATATAATCAACGTAAGAAAGTGGAAAGACCAGGGTTGATTAACTCAGTCTTAGTGGTAAATATTTAGGACTTATTCAAAGGGATCGAGCTGAAAAGTTACGCTACTATATGG
>JANKYE010000005.1:4783310-4801878 GCA_032467995.1 Erythroxylum dillonii | reverse complement strand
ACATCTCGACCATTTTGGATGCTTTGTTAAGGCACATAAGCTGACCTTTTCAAAGTGAAGATAGATGTTAAGCGCAGGACAACGTCGAATTTGCAGAAACTAGGGAGTAGCACCTTCATGTTCCTGTATAACATAAGAACCAAAAACATACACAAATGATTTTGTTTCTTTAAATTCATATTATGGAACATCAACTAGGTTTTGTTTCCGAAATGACTTTTTTTTCTTTCTTCATTTTATCAACTATTTGCTCTTTATCAGTGCGTGCGGAAAGCGCGTAAACCTTGTTCCTTTCAGGCGAAAAGGGAACGAGCGATGTCTGATGGAAACTAGTATCTAGCAGATAAAAGGATGATAATAGGTAGGGATAGATTTGGATATTAGTCTATTCACATTCATATCCATTTTTTTATGATTCAATTTATTATTTATTTAAAATCTATCGATTTTTACGATTTATTACTCATATCTAAATCTATTGGATTGTTTAAGTTTTTGGATATCCATCAAATTGTATAGCATATAAAAATATAACTTCTAAATAGAAAATATAAAAAACAGATTTTTGCGAACACTCTAAATTAAAATTACTTTAATAATAATAAGTCAAGATTTTGATTTGTATATCTTAAAAAACTATAAAATTAGAATAATAAAAATCATAATGTCTAGTGTAAAGACAAAATATATTTTCACAATTAAGAACTAAAATAAAGACAAAAATATTCAAAGCTTTAAATTGTTTTCGTGTGAACTCTATAACATTCAAAACTTCATCAGCATATCATTTACATTATTATTATCCTATAACAAAATAAAATATGATGAAAAAAGTAAGGATTAAGGAGTAAAATGGAGATTTTAAAGTTGTTTTTATAAGAAAATATTCATATATTATTATATTTAATCATAAATATTCAAAAAAAATAGAGTTAATAAAAAATAGTAAAATATGTATATTCATCGATTCGAATTATCACTAATCCATATTTAAATCTATATCTACATTCATTTTTTTAGCATTTATTTAAAATCTTTTTTTAACCTCTTTCAAATTGACTGGTGCAAATGTTAATCGGATTGAAAACCTACCGCAGTCTCTCCTAACAAAGGAAGAGAAAGCAGAGTTTAGCCACAGCAGTGTTGGAATACTCATCGAACACCATTAGCTAGAAATATAATGCCTCCGTTACTGATCCTGGCACCCAAGTTCACCGAAGATCCAACCTTATTTCAAAAACATGGGCAGAATTTGATCTATCTAATAATATTGTACTTAATTATTGAAAATTTTAAATTTTAATTAAAAATTAATAAATTTATCAATTTTTAAAAACATAATTTATTAAAATAAAACTAACTAAAAGGTTAAAAATCAAAATTGAAAAGTAAAAAAATTTAAAATTTTTATAAGTTATAATAAAAAAAACTCCTTAAAGGAGATAAATTAAAGTTTCATAACAAAAGCTTTTAATCTTAAACTGGTGCACCAACGTTGTATTTGTCCAGAGTTCACCTGCCAATGCTGGGGTAAAATAAGACGAGCTCTTAAAAATGGCCGCCAAGTCCATATCTGCTTGACACTAAAGAGCGAGAGAGGCCAAATTAACCCGTCTCTCACTTTGAAATGGCCTGCAAATCGCTACTATATCAGACCTCTCCGTTAGCTTGTCAGCGAACGACTCCTTTATGGAGAGTTAAGAGTAAGTTTGGTGTTGGTACTTTAAGGGGGTGTAGCAGTGGTAGTATTAGTAAGTCTGGGATTGGTGTCAGCAGCTCGTGCCCCGACACCGCATTCGTAGTCCCCACCGACGATAAGTATGGGAACAAGCAGATTATCAGCATCACGCCTCGTCTTTACGACTATATTCTTTCCAACGTTCGAGAGCCTCCGGTACTCGTTGCTCTGCCTCTGCGGACCCATTTTTTCTTTTTGGTCAATTAATTTGTTTATGGGTTTTTGTGCGGCAGATTTTGCGGGAACTTCGAGAGGAGACGGCTGGTATGCGTGGCAGTCAGATGCGGGTATTCACTTATTTGGGTGGCAGTCAGTTCAGTAAATTGTGGTTTGGATAATGACAAGTTGGTTAATTCTGGGTTATCTGGGATATAGGTATCTCCCGATCAAGCTCAATTGCTTGCGATGCTTGTGCAGATTCTTGGTGCTCAACGCTGCATTGAACTTGGTGTTTATACAGTAAGTATACATGGGGGGATTTTTGTTGTGTTAATTTGGGGAATAGAGAGGCACTTGATGAGAAAGCTAATTGATTATGTTTGAATGATATGATTTGATTCAATGACGTTCTGCTGTTCAGGGTTACTCGTCGTTGGCTGTTGCTTTAGCATTACCAGAATCAGGTTGTTTAGTTGCATGTGAAAGAGATGAAAAAGTTCTCCGGGTTGCTAAAAACTATTACCAGCGAGCTGGTGTTTCTCACAAGGTCGTACATTTCCCTTCTTTGATAAACTTTATTACGTTAGATATCTAAGCACGGTCACCAAAGCAGTAAACACTTGCCTTAGAGATTGAACAGCTAGCCTCTCGCTTTCTGGGAACTCTGGAGCTGTCATCACAAAACTTTGCAGTTTTATACATGTTTGCTGCTTTTACGGATATGTGCATAATGTTGGAATATTTCTGAAAGTAGGTCAAAGTGAAACATGGAATGGCAGCAGATATTCTAAAGTCAATGATTATGGATGGTGAAGCTTGTAGGTATTCTCTTCAATAGAATTTAGATCTCTGATTCTCTCCCTAATTTCTCAATGTCTTCTTTCTTTGAAACTAAAATTTTCTCATACTTTATACAGCTATGATTTTGCATTCGTCGATGCTGAGAAGAGAATGAATCAGGAGTACTTCGAGCTGCTGTTACAACTGGTGAGACAAAACATAATGGTAGAGACAGTTTAGTTTATTTCCAGTTTCCTTGCATACATTGTCAAAATTTCTTGTCCTTATGTGGTAATAACAATCATCAGTCTCCTTGCAGGTGAGGACTGGTGGTGTCATTGCAATAGACAATGTCCTTTGGCATGGAAAAGTTGCTGACCCCTTGGTACGCATGTTTACTGTCACTCGTAAGATGTTGACCTATTATGCATTGTTGGCTAGTCTCATCTTTTGAACAGGTTAATGATACCAAGACTGTCAGCATCAGAAACTTCAATAAGAACCTAATGGAGGACGAACGTGTAAGCATTAGTATGGTAGGTACCAAAACATTTTGTGTTTTCTTGTGAAAATCCTGTATTGCTTTTCTTAGCATTGATAACCTTAGGTACCTATCGGTGACGGCATGACAATCTGCCGCAAAAGATGATCTGATCTGCTACTCAATTCCTTTACAACTGAGATTTCTCTCCCGGAAGCAAAGGGCGTAAATATTTAAAGTTGAGTGAGGAAGTCAAATGAGGTATTATATTTGATATGTAGTGGCATTGGGAGGAAGTTGAATCTTGAGGTGGTATTGTTATCGGCGGAACTGAAACTCACTTTGTCGATGACCAACAGAATAGAACCCAAAAGTAATGTTGTATTGGCATTTGTTGTTTCTCTAAGACAATATGGGCTGTTCCTCTTTCGTTTGTTCGATATGTAGTTTGTTGTATTATACTAGGGAATTGTCCTAATGAGATAAGATTCATGATGTTTTGGGATCCAATTGTTCATTATCACAGTATATGAAGTGGGTGACTTCCTCAATCCTCATGGAGTAGATTTTTACATTTTGTAGCATTTAGTGTTCTGAATTAGCTGCCTATACTGTCTTCATATGGTAGCGTCCTTACCCATCTGGCAGCAAATTCATCCATTTTTTTCTTCAATAGAGCAAGAAACTCATCCATTATTTTTTCGACAATGGAACAAAAAATTCACTTACTTTTCAATAGAGCATCAAATTCAGCTTTGTCAGACGGATTCCATACATTTTCTTCACTGAAACAATGTCTTCTGATTTTGTTCTAAAGACAGTGTCTTATTTGTGCTAAGGAGATCAATACAAATAGCCATGTTATAAATAACCGTTGCAAGTTCCAATTTTCCATTTGTTGTTACAGAGGTCAGGTGAAAGAAGGGGTAATGCATACAAACAGATAGCAAGAAATGGTCGAAACTAGCGTTTCAATTTCTTAATCCTATATATTGCAAGCCCATCCAGCCTCAATTTCAATTGTCGGGACCGTGTTCATTTGCTTGGTTCCCCTCGTTAGCTCCACCATCTTCTCTATCCCCATAGTTCACCCAAGGCAACATTGATTCAAATAAGACAGCCAATGCATTGCGATTTGCAACATCTCGCAGAGGACCACCATTTTGTGGATCTATGATTAGTTCTCCATTTTGCTCCCTCAGGCGAGGGTCAACCATGAAATTTTGCAGATTCTCAGGAGGAAGCGTAGGCACTAAATCAGAGAAGTCTGAAACCAGCAGATGTGCATACCTGCAAGGCAAAAAGTTGAATTGAAAGGAGAAAAAAAAAAAAAGGGTCAATTACGCTCACAGGTTTAGAAAACAGCTTCATATTTGCATCAATAAGCTTCACACAGTGACTTAACGTTTTCCTTGTAAGTCTTATAATCGACATATTCTAACAAGAGGATAAAAAACTGCAAGTATTTTATGTAAAGGAAGCCACAACTACATAGAAAGGCTTACTCATTGTTTTCAGAAGAAAAAGCTTCTTTTCTGACACAAGCCCAATCCTTTGCTTCGATGCTACTATGTTCCAGAGTTTCAATTACATGTAATGCTGCATCACGAAGCAACTTTTGCAGATCTGGAAGCCTCCATATGATATAACTTCTTTCAACATATATACTGATCAGATGATCCAAGGAAGGGGAACCTGTTTTCTCTTTTCGAAAGAAAGAATTCTGTAGTATTTTTGTCCATGTTTGGTCTTTTAAAGGTACCTTGTCTACTAGCTTTTTGAGAACTGAAGGGTGAAGCATCAAGGCCTGCTTCATCAGATCAAAGGGAGTAGCCTTTGTAGTATGAGCACAAACTTCCTTTGAGGTTTCGTGTTGCTGAAGATAAAATCTACAAATGGCCAGTGAATATGAGAAATTTGGAAATAACCAAATAGAGCTATCACTTTTATACTCTTCAGAGAACCTTTCCAACCATGCATACTCCTCTGCCCTCAAAGCAAAGTAGTCAATGCAGAACATAGCCCCCATTGGATCAAGTGTGTCCAATGAAAGCAATAGTTTGCATATTTCAAGGGCTGAACGATGACAACCACGCCTATCCATGTTTTTCATGTGAGTGAACAGTGTTGTGAACAATGGCTTGTTTGTTTCATGGCTGATCTTCAATTGGCAATTGCCTTGCAAGGGTGTGAACATAGGATGCCAGGCACACTCCAAAGCATATAAGCTCTTTGCAATAGCATCAGCTGACATTTGATGCTCACCCACAAATTTGAAATAGTCAGCCATTGTTATGAGTGAATCCAAGTGATAAGGGTGGTACACTAGAATGCTAGCAATGCCATTCAGATCATGAATGGCTTTGGCTGCTTCAAATGCTTTCTGAGCTTGATCATAGGAAGATGAATGCACATACCTATTTCAGTAGACCAAATCAAAATTAGGAAAAATTGTCAGTCCTAATCTTAAAAGTATATGATCTAATGTAATAAATAGAGAAGAAAAGTGGAGGATAAAAAGACATCGCATGAACTAACACTTCTTAAAACTAAAACCAACTCCAAGCATAAGCCAAAGAAAATACATTTTAAGGACAATTATTTTAATCAGGTGTCGGGAAATCTACCTATGACAACATAGATAATACTGAAAATACATCTATGTGTATATTCTACAAAAGACTGCAATTGTGACTAGCAGGGATTTTCAATATATGTCAACATAACAATGGCAAAATTAGAGAAGGAAAAGTAAGATCTATAAAATAGAGCAGAATGGCGAAATTATAAATAACAATTATGCAAACAATGAATGCTTACCTAAAGTTGTGGTACCCATCTTTGCTGTCCAGAAACTCCATTGACAGAGATCCATCCCAGCGAGGCCAATGTTCTGATGGTGTTATCAGAATAGTTTTTCTAGTATGAAGAGTTCCACGTCTACCCCCACGAACTTGTCTAGAATTGCTGCCTTGATTACTTTTCTCAAATGACTTCACCACTTTTGCACCAAATATTCTTTTTAATTCATTCTCAGGATTCAAACATTTGGGATCCACTTGTAAGATGGATGCTGCAATTTGTTTAACAACTTTATTAGGAAGTTTTGTATTTTCTACTTCCGTCTTGACAGGATCTGGTTGATTCAAGGACAAAGTTTTTAATGCTTCATCCAATGAGTCTTCGACTTGATTAGCCCGTGAAGATGGATCTTGCCTGTTTTTCTTCTTTTTCTTTCTCTTTGATTTGGCACCAGTTGTGCTGTTCACTTGAGAAAGTACTTGTCTACTCCCATCTATCTTGGAAGTTTCAGTTTCCATATTCATATCAGAATCACTTCTCTGTGCCTGATATTTCACGTTTGGAACTCAAAGTATTAAATTAAAGTGGGACAGTGCATCTCAAAATTTAACAATAATAAGAGCAACACCGGCAGGAAACGAACGATTAGCATGCTTTTTTTCCAATTACTACTGCTCTTCTCCTTAAAACCAGAAAATTTGACCTAATTAAGAAATATGAAGGCACCTGATAGTCACTCACTATCACAAACACCGACTGACATGGCTCACTAACGCACAAATCCTAAAGCGCCTAGTTTCATCAGTATTAATTTTCAAATAACAACTGATCAGATTGAAACAGTTGAAGGGGATAGAAGGGGAATGAATCAAACCTGGTCGTCGTCGGCCTCGTCGTCGTCGTCGGCGCCCTCATTGAGGAGGTCAAATGGATTAACTACGCGCGAACCAGAGGATTCCTCCTCCTCCTCCTCATCATCATCAATATCTTCAACTTGAATTCGCTGCTCTTGCTCTTTCAAGACTTTCTTCAGTAATCTCGCCGACATATTTCTTACTAAACAAACGCAAATAATCAAACCCGACTCCGAGCTTGTGTTCTACTTCTACAGCTCTGTTGGTTTTCCATACATATAGTACTTACATCTGTGTGTGCGTGTCTGATATCGGATGCTGTGGATTTTGGGCCTCCGGATCCGCCATTAGTATTCTGGCCTGCACTATCTAAAAACGGTGGCGTTTTCAGTGAGAAAAGTGGAAAGAAATATTAATAATTATCAAAGTAAAGAAGGATGGTACTGGGTTGATAAGGTCAGGTTACACTATTTTTTTCCACACTCTGTCGTCTCTGTCTCAGCCTTCCACGATAAAGAGGTTGGTCTTAATTCCCTGCTCCTTAGTTCTTTTTCCATTGCCCCTTTCTTAAGCTTCAGTTTTTCAGCTTTTCAACAAAATAGGGTTTAGGGTTTATGAAAAAGGTTGAATTTTCTTTTGTAATTTGCTTTGACTCCTTGTGGGCAGACATCGATGGGGTCCCTAACTCGCGAATGGGTTGGATTCCAGCAGTTCCCTGCTGCTACGCAGAGCAAACTTGTTGAATTGTTTGGAAAATTGAAGGAGGAGGTTTCATTTCTGTCTTTAAGTATTGTTTACTGTTGGTTATGTTTTGAAACTTCATCAAATTGTTTTGGTTTTAACGATAATTTTGTCTTGTTTCTGTTTGATCGGGTTGCAGGGTGTGGGTAGTTTGACAATCCTTGTCATGGGCAAAGGTGGTGTTGGCAAATCTTCAACAGTTAATTCACTCATTGGGGAGAGAGTGGTCAACGTGACTTCCTTTCAGGTATTAATCTGCTCTGCCCTATTATCGGGATAGGTGTTAGGGATTTACATGCAATTGATTTCATACTTGTGTATTGTAGTAACATTGTTTGTAATGCAGTCGGAGGCCTTGAGACCCGTGATGGTTTCACGCACTCGGTCTGGATTCACCTTAAACATCATAGACACACCAGGCCTTGTAGAAGGTGGTTATGTTAGTTACCAAGCACTTGACTTGATTAAACGGTTAGTATTTCTGAGACCTGTCTTTTTTAAGTGTCTATTATTGCCTGCGTTTCATGCATGAGGAGATTATCTATTGTTTATCTCGCACTGTCTTGAGTTGACTTGCTGGCTATGGCTACTAATCAGGTTTCTTTTGAACAAGACGATAGATGTGCTGCTTTATGTTGACCGCTTAGATGCATACAGAGTGGATGACTTGGATAAGCAAATAATTGGTGCTATTTCTGATAGTTTTGGTAAAGAAATATGGCGCAAAAGTTTGCTTGTCCTCACTCATGCCCAGCTCTGCCCACCTGATGATCTTAGTTATGATGTCTTTACTGCTAGAAGATCAGATGCTGTCTTGAAGACAATTCGGATAGGAGCTGGGATTAGAAAACAGGATCTTAAGGTACAACAATTTGTTTAGGGTGTATTTATGGATACTGGTCTTTGGCGAATGTTTCAGGCGAGGGGACAGCTAGTAAACATACGAGGCTAGCGTTGCATCAAGATTGCTAAAACTGAATTTTAAGACCCTCCATGAAAGGAATAGCCTTAGTGGTCATTCTATAAGCAGAGTCTGTCATAGATAATATTGAACGAGATACTTCCAAACTGGATAAGAACTATGTGGTTGGCTGAAAAAACTAAGTTCAGCTTCTCATTGGTCATAGTAATATAAAGACATAAGCTGTACTCAAATTCTTTTCTTTATTTGGCATTTTTGTTAAGTGAAAAGAATGGTGTTACTTCTAAGAAATACCACATCGATGATTTTGAACATCAATTGAGAGTCGAGTGGTTTATTTTGTCGATGGAGTACCTTCTAAAAAATGGAGTGACATAGAAGTGAATCATATCCTTGAATCCTCCTTCCTGTCTATACACAAATATTTGTTCGACAAATAGCCTAATGTTGAAAGGGAGAGCTGTTTGGTTGATCTGGAAGAAATTACCACTTCTGTTTGGGATGACAGCACAAAGCTTCAATTTTCTAGTGTTATGGGCTTCCTCAAGAAGGGCTAACTAAGTGTGTTAAGTTTTGTTCGTTTGTATGTGATGGACCTTTTATTTTTAGGGAATAATACAATGCAGATTAACTATGCTAGAAAAGATTGAATGTTGTATCATATGTCTAAAGAAGAGATTTGAGGTTACAAGATATGGTTTTTGATAGCCTAAGATCTAAATTATCTGGATGTAAGGTGTTTGTAGGAACTAGCTCAATTGCAGGTATTAAGTGGACTGCATTCGAATTGGCTAGCTCGGTATAATACTTGAGAACTAACTACAATCATGGAAATAGGCATCCATTAGTGTTGTACATTGTCGCATGTGATTTTACAGTAACGAAATTTTTATATCCTGTGTAGTGACCATTTTTTCACATTAATGCTTGTAGGATTCCTATATTCCTGTTGGTTTTGTTGAGAATAGTGGGAGATGCAACAAAAATGAGAAAGATGAAAAGGTAAGGTGGCTAAGATCTGAATTTAACTATTGGTGTATGAAGTTGATTATTTATTGGCAAATTGCTTGTTTTGGATGTAGATTCTCCCAAATGGTGATGCTTGGATTCCGCATTTGGTAAAAGAGATAGTTGGGGTTGCAACAAATGGAAACAAAGGGATTCTTGTTGACAAAAGGTTGGTAGATGGATCTGAGTCTAATGACAGGGGAAAGGTGTTGATCCCTCTCATTCTTGGGGTTCAGGTAAAAATTTGTTGGGTTCTCTCACTTTGAGTTTTGGACTGATGATTCAAGTCGTGTGTCTAATTAACATTTTCCATGATCGTTACCCGTCTTGCAGTGGCTCATTGTCAAATGGATTCAACGAGCAATTAAGGATGACATTGCAAAGGGTGGGAGGAATTTGTAGCTTCTGCCCAAGCATCATGCTATTTAGCTGCAAGTTCACGTCTACCTTGGTTCTCAAACAGTCAAACTCTGTTCTTTGCTCATGCCCCCTTCTGTTCTTTCCAATCATATGTTCTTGTTACGTCCTCCTGAGTATTTCTGTGAATCGTGGCTGCTGTCTACTTTTTGTTTTCTTCTGACTGATCGGATGTTAGGGAAAAGGGATTGATCTCTGAAGTTGAGTGTATCGTTCGAGCCTTTGACATAATTACATATTACGTTGCTTTTTTGCTTTTATTTTTCGTATCCTACTGTTTCTCCAATTACACGAGCTGGAAGTTCTAATCGTCCAACCCTTGATTGTGTGGCTGCTGATCGATCACGGACATGCATCACTGCCGCCGTAAATGCGTGATATAGGGGATTATGTGGGTGCACAAACTCAATGTCATTGCACAATACTTGAAACTCCCCCCCGCTGGACTTAGAAGCTCGCAAGACTTTTTACCCTTCTCTTGATTCCGTGAGGAGGCTGTGATTCCTCAAGCACAACCCAATGTCATTACATAATGTCCAAACAATGTATACTCGAGGACCTACTACTGATGAATCTTAAAAGAAAGTGATTCCGCCAATCTATGCATGCTAAAGACAACAAAATAGTCCTTGTTGGACCTTATTTGGAGCAGCCAGTTGCCAGTTTCTGCGCAGGTTGCGGGTTGACAAGTAAGGTTATTCCAGGTGAAGGCTGGAGGGTGGACCGTAGAAAGTGGAAAGTTTATGTATATGCTTATGTGCCTTGTGGATAATCATTAAGCAGTCCACTTTAGGCATCTAACATCATTAGGGACACCATTAAAGTAGTTAACGCTTTCATAATTGCTCGCTCTGTAGTTCGTGGATTTGGATTACTCGAGCCTGATAACCCTTAGTGTCATGTCTTTATTTCTTCAGCCCTTTTTCTATCCAGTGTGCCAGATTTTAGAGAGATCCCACAACGTTTAAAGGGAACAAACAAGCAATGGAAGATACAATCTAGGTTTTGTCGTTGATCTGTCCAGGCACAGATTTCTGCGTGAAGATTCACGGGAGGAGGAGAATTTGCAATCATTTAGATCGAATTCTTTGTGTATATATCTGTATATAATCTTTGCAAAAGGTTATTCTTCTATCCACATCCTGCAACTAACCAGCTTTTTGTAAAAGAAGATTAAGATGATTCAACAAATCAATTAATTGTGTTACTAACTTTTTTCTTTTATCACATATACAAGTTGAATTGCAAACTATGATTAGCCCCATATGAGATTCTGAACTAGTCAAATTGATAGTGAACGTAGGGTCTAAACCATTATTAAATCCCAAATTTGATTGACTGTGGGTTGCCTGTAGCCCCCATTGCATCTGAAAGAGAATCAATCCTAACAATGTTCTCTTTGAGACGTCTCTCCCTCACTTTTATTCAGCATCACAATTCTATTATTTTCTAAATTCTAAAATAAATAGGTTTTTAGATACGGGATTTCTTGAGTAATCTTTTCAAAACTTCGGTATCAAAAACTCTAAATTCGCAAAATAAATATATTAAAAAAGGATAAGTTTTAATAGATGGTGCCGCTACAGTTGGTGACGAGCTCTCAAACTTAGTGAGTATATAAGACTTTTTGCTTTGCGAAAAAGAGACTATTTTTATAAATTGAGCTTATAACTTTATAATCATAAACGAATAATTACGTTAAGTCTCAAATATAAATATAATAAAAATGTATAGTTAGTACAATTAGGCCTTAATAATAGTTTATATTAAAATAACTTAATATAAATTTAGCAAAAAATTAATATTATGAAATATTTTTAATGGTTTGAAATAATAAAAGTATTGTTTAAAATAAACAAAATCACACCCGCCAAAAAAAAAAAAGGACTCCAAGCTGTTTTTCCGATTGCTATATAATACTCTGTCTTCGAGTGTTAAGAGGGGCACCTGAGAGTCTGAGCTCCTGAGACACGACAACATCGTCAAAATGGGTAGAAATTTGGACAACGCAGCGATTGCTGTCTTGGTGCCACTTCCTTCAGTTCTCTTCTACCTCTCTTTTCTTAGCAGTTATCATGCAAGTGTTAGCCATGACACTTCTTTGTCTCCTCTGTGGTTATGGTGCGTTGAACACCCCTTTCTCTTGGCCAACGTACTCTTCTTCTTCAACGTCAACGTCTTCTTCTGGCTCATTAGCCACGTCCAGGAGAGCCATTGGGTAAATTTTGCTTTATTTCCTTTCTGGGTTTTGCATGTTTTGTCCCATCTCTTTCTTTTTGCTTCTTTGCTAGTGTTAACTGTGTACTTCTTCCTTGTGCAGATGATAAGTTTGTACTGGACTGTGATACCGGTTTTGCTTGTTTATTACTACGCTATGTACCCATTAGCCCAGTACAACTATTGGAGGTCGAGAATTGTGATAGTAATCACATTGGTTTGGAGTATGAGGCTTAGCCATAGCTATTTTAGGCGGGAAAATTGGCAGTGGGGTGCTAGAGAAGACTGGAGGTTCAGTGATTTGCGTCGCAGATATGGCAAGCATTGGTGGTGGATTTCGTTTTTCTCTGTTTATGTCTCGCAGCAGGTAGTTAATCCCTGCTTATACTCACTGTTAAATGTTAATGATGATTGTTGTCGGGTTAATCAGCATAATTAACCTGCCATGAATTGTTGCAGATAGGAGAAGTTTAAGCAATAGAAACTTGAGCTTTCGGGTGTTTTTGCTTATCCGGTGATTTTCCCATTTGCAGGTGTATCTCCTTGGTCTATCACTTCCTTTATACATTATTCATTTGGTTGATAAGCCGTTGAACATCTTGGATTTTATAGCTATTGTGGTTTGCGTTGTTGGCATCGTGATAGCGTACTTTGCTGATACACAACTTCATGCTTTTGCGACTAAAAACAAGAAATTAAAAGAGCTTGGTAAGCCACTGGTCCCAATTCTTAATAGCGGCTTCTGGTACTACTCTAGGCATCCGAACTACGTTGGGGAGCAATTATGGTGGTGGGGTTTGGTGATATTTGCATGGAACCTGGGACATGGGTGGACATTTATTGGGGCTCTTATTAATAGTCTGTGCTTGGCCTATGTCACTTGGGTAGTTGAACAGCGAATGCTTAGAGAAAAGTGCAGAGCTGAAGCTTACAGGCTATATCAGAAGACAACTTCGGTGTGGATCCCTTGGTTCAAGCCATCTGCTATTGCCAGAAAAGACAAAGATAATTGATCTGGTTTTATATGAGAGTGCTGAATTATGTTTGGTTGTTTACGCTCTGAACTACTAAATGATCTGTCGTTCTTCTGTATTGTTCATAAAAAATGATGTCATCTAGCTGTATAGATGTTGTGTGACATGCATAGCTTGTGAAGTTTCTGTGTAAGTGTGGCGTTCAGTCTTTGATCTGAACCCTTTGAGAATATGTTGTAAATGGAAGATCACAATTTTCATAGATCTACCAACTTAAAGTATGTTTATTATATGCAAAATTACAACGTAATGTAGAAATATTTTTGAAATTTCCCTTTGTTAATCTCAAAGGATTAAATAAGTATATAAATATATATATCTCAAAATATGCATGAAATAATATCAAAATCTTATAGTTATATATCCATAATTTAGGTTTGTCAAGCTTTTGAGTTCAGGTACTAGATCCTTTATACCCAACATCCTCTTCCAATCCTATTTTAAGCCAAAAACGGTATCGTTTTGTCTATTTATACTCAAAACGACGTCATTTTTGCGTAAAACAGAGTGTTCGGTACATATCTGAACCTGTGAGTTCAAAAATTCAACAGTAAATAATAGATTCCACTACAAACTTGAACTGCTGAAAGTATGATGCTTAGCAATCAATGAACTCAACAAGCCAATTTCCACAGTTACTACTTTTGTATAGTAATACATAAGAAAATTACGAGCTTTTGATTAGTACTATGAAATCTGAATCGTTGGTTTGGAAAATCTCGAGTACATTGGTTACCTAAAACAGTATACAACTACGATGCCTGCAAACTAACCACGAGGCTTCTCTGGTACCAGATTCTGATAATTATAGGACGAGATTATTTTAAGGAATATAATCCGCATAAATGATTGTTAAAGCCTGTGAAATCAACCATATAAAGTAGGTTGATCCTGAAATTAGATTTGACATAGCATAGTACTTGCAACTCAAGTTACCGTTTCCTCGTTATATCAGAAGAAGAGCACGCTTGTATTTGAAGTTATAAGTTTTGTCCAGGTGCAAGAACGTGCTTTGGGTTGAATTGATCAAAAGCATTAGTTGAGCTGCCAATCCATCAACTCAGGCGCATGGAGGGGGCAGGGGATGTGTAGGCTGTGTTCATTTTGCCATGGTATTATAAATCACTTCTGTGTCTGCTAAACACGGCTATGGAAAGGAAGGAAGGAAGGTTGGATGGCTTTCCTTGGAAAAGACAGAAAAAGGAGTTCTGTCGAGTCTTGATGATATGGACCTCTCAACTGTAGTCTGTAGACCTTGAGCTCCTCTGGAACGGTAAACACAATGAAAGGTAAGCTTGTCCTAAAAAGATGTGTATTTTCGCTGGGAAACATCAAGCATACCAACTAATGCACTTTAAATCTAAAACCACATGATTCGGAGGTTTTGAGACTCTGGAAGTGACTAGGATGTTCAGATTAGCGAAGGACAAGGATCAAACAGTTGGGTAATGAGATGCCATACAATGGCTTTTGGAGTTGGAATGACGACAGGTAGTTGAGAAGTTTCAGAGACAGTGCCCCTGCCCCCCTAGTTAATCAAAATATATAATCGTTTACTTCTACGATACCAGCGATCCGTAAATTGGTTGCCTTAAGTTTGTTAATCCTAAAAATAAATAGATCTCGCAAACTTTAATTGGTCATAGAATGTCAAATCAGTTGGTGAATCGAAAACAGTTACAAACAGGTAGGCCTACTCCACCGAATTCTGTTCTTGTGCGTGTGATTGTATACTTTACCCCGGATTCGGTTTAGGGCTACCAAGAATTGAAGAAACTCATGTCTCGCTTCGGCTCGCTGTGCACCATCATTTCCGTGCTATCACTTTTATGCACGCCGGTCGTGCGATCGGAGCGTGACGGCACGCTGGTGATTCAGCAAGTAACTGCCGACAAGGAGAGCAGTGGTGGCTTGTGCCCGTCACTCGCGGCAGTGTCTTGCCCGGTAACATGTTTCCGTGTGGATCCTGTGTGCGGCGTGGATGGTGTGAGCTATTGGTGTGGGTGTCCGGAGGCCATATGTCACGGCGTTGAGGTAGCGAAATTGGGAGCTTGCGAGGTGGGGAATGGGGGTAGTGCTTCTCTTTCTGGTCAGACTCTTCTGTTGGTTCACACGATTTGGCTCTTCTTACTCGGCTTTTCTTTACTTTTTGGACTTTTTTAGATTAAAAAAATAGAGGAACTAAAGGAATTCTATTGTACTTACTAATTCTTTGTACCTCGTGAACTGGGCATGAAGACATATGATTGGCAATGGCTGTGGTTAACAGGAAGAACCTTAATAGAATCTTATTGCCATAGCATTTACATCGCAACCTTAGTTCTTCAATTATGTTTCTTTATCCACGCTTAGCAGTAGTGCAATGGTGTTTCCGGGAATATCGTGCAATGGTGTTTCCGGGAATATCTGCCACATGTTATTTTGTCTTCCCTTAAAGATCAACATTTTGTTCATCAGCTTTTCACGAAACCACAGATGCATCATCAAGAAGCTTGTGTAGCAACGAGGTATAGTTTCCAGGAATCCAAGCACTTGGGATGTCTTAGCCATCTCAAGTGCATAATAGCCTTTTTGAACACAGTCCAATTGCAGTCAAAGCTGCAGTTTTCCAGGCATTGTCTTGTTGGATCTTGATGATGATAGAATTTTATCATTTTTTTTAATAGCATAATAAATATAATTTTTATAAATCTCGATTAATTTGATGTCAAGGTAATTGAGCTTGTTAATTCTCTTTTTAATATATCATTGGGCTTATTCATGGGCTCGCTATGATGGCTAGGCTTGGCCAAATATTATAAAACACAGGAGGCCTTATTGCTAGCCAACCTTTAAATACAGTTGTCCCATTGAAAACTGTATGTATGTTTTTGCTGATTAAGGTTCGGAATAGCAGCAGTCAATCCTCTGCGTCACTGTCGCTCCGCTTCACAGAATATTACAATAGATTCAATGTTTCCTCAATTTCCAGGTATTTATCCATCCAATTATTGAATATAGTATGTTGCAATTCGAGGGTTAATTACTTGTGTTGATTACTTATGAAATTAATCTGGAAATTTTGTATTAAGTTTATTTCAATTGGTATCAAAGCCAATTAACCCTAATTGTAACTGCTGATTTTTGTGTAATTTTCAGGATATTATTTTATGAAATTTGGGATTTTCGGTTTTTTGTTAATTGTATTTTCTGAAATCGGTTTTGATATTGTTGCCTTGTTTCGGTTTGGTGTCAAAGAATGTAGTAGATTTGTTAAATTTTCGGTTGTCTTTTAAAACCCTAAGAACTCGAAGAACCGAACCCATTAACGTTTTCTTTCAATTTTTCCAAACCCTTTCAATAGCTTTTTTCATGAAATTGATAAAGGACTTTGATAGATCGTGAAATTTTGAATCTATTGACACAAGTTTCGTTGAAAACGGATAAAAAATGACAAAGTTATGGACTATTTACTAAACCAGGTCGCGAATCGGGTCGGGCGACCGGGATACCAACCAGCCGGGCGAGGAAGACGAAGCCCGACCAGACTGGCCCTCGCCCACGCACAGTGGAGGTGCGTGTTGGCGCGTGAGGCTTCTTCCGGTGGCCTTTTTTCCCCAAATTTTTTTGTTCTTGCTCCACTTGTCTAGTACTTTTTTTATGGTATTTTTCCTGAAATTTTTGGAATGCTAGAAGTTTTATTTTTATTTTTCCCGAATTTTAAAATTAAGAAAAATATATTGTACTCTCCGAATTTTTTTCTTGCAAATTTTTGTACTTGTTTCTAGTATTATTTGGGCTTGTGGGGTCTTGTGTAGTCTTAGTGTTAAGTAGTTATGCACCAAAATTAATTTTGTGATGTTGTTTATGCATATAATATTATATTATATGATTTGTATGGTTAAGTTTGTAACTGTGGTGATAATTGAATCTATGGGAACAATCTTGGAGAATGTTATTAGACTATTGTCATTTATTTTGTGTAATTGTGAGCTCGCCTATCGTGAGACCAATTATTACAAATTGTTGTTGTGATGTTATTGGGCATACATTAGATGTTATGTTAATGATACACTTACCATATCGGTTTGTCTTTATCAATGTGGTTTCTAATGTTTTGTTTAATTCATTAAATTATGTCTTTAAAGTTTTCAATATCCTATTAATATTAACTTTAGGGCATAGTTTAATGTTCTGGGTGATTTGTGTTGTAATTCGAGACCCTTAGGCAGAATTGCAATTATATGAAAACTTAGCTGTGTTGTTTGCCTAATTTTGCTAGTTCTTGATACATTTGCAAAATCTCCCTGTATTGTATCAATTTCTAGCTTTGAATTATTTAACTAAGCTAAATGGGACCAATTATGTGGATTGGATTAAATCCTTAAATTTTTTTTTTGTTGTTTCTAATGTTGATATTGCTCTCCTTGAGGATGAGCCTATACAACCCATTGCTGAGACTTCTGCTGCAGATAAAGCTAGATATGACAAGTAGGTTCGTTCTAACAAGGTCTGTTTGATGACCATCAAGTATACAATAAAGAAGACTTTTAAATAGAGCATCATTGAAACTGATAATGCCAAGTGGTTGATCGTTTATCTTCTTCTGAACTTGCCCAATCTAAATCAGTATATATTTCAATTGTTCTTTGATCTCCTTTCTTGAATAGCAGTCTTTTTTCTTGAAGTACCTTTTAGATACCGTAGGATTTTATAGACTGCCTCCAACACTCACGACAAGTATTCAGTACCATTGTCAGTATGAAGAATTTGAATACTAGTTTGGAATCATTTTTTTTAATCCTTGTTGTGCACCCATCCAAAAGGGTGACAAACTCTTGAATAGCCAGTGTCCTCAAAATGATAAAGATAAGTCAGAGATGGAAAAGGCCCCATATGCTTCTGTTGTTGGCAGTCTTATGTATGCTCAAGTTTGTACACGTCATGATATTGCTTTTGTTGTTGATGTACTTAAGAGATACTTGAGCAATCCTGGTGTGGGTCATTGGCAAGTTGTGAAACGAGTTCTGAGGTACCTGCAAGGTACTAAAGATTACATGCTCACTTACAGGATGTTTGATCATCTTGAGGTGATAGGTTATTCTGATTCTAATTATGGTGGCTGCCTTGTTGATCACAAATCCACATCAGGATATATCTTTATGCTTGATGGAGGAGCTGTATCTTGGAAAAGTGTTAAACAAACACTTACAACAACTTCAACTATGGAGGCAGAGTATATGGCCTGTTATGAAGCTACTCGACTGGCAATATGGTTGAGGAATTTTATTTCTGAGCTTCATCATATGAAAAGTGTTTCCAGACCTCTAATCATATATTATGATAACTCTGGTGTGGTGGCTTCTCTCAAATATGCAAGAATTCCAAGCGTTCGAAGCATTTTGATACAAAGTATATGTTTGTTAGAGAGAAGGT